>JACSYO010001848.1:0-11753 GCA_016806645.1 Ophiodon elongatus
ATTGTTAGTTAAGATAAATGTTTGCAGCAAAGTCACTTGTGAGGTCTGACAGCCGGTTGGTTCCTCATTGTGTTTTTGCAGCTTTTCTGAGAACTGAAGGAGAAGTGTTTCTGTGAGAATGTGGGTAACAACAGCAGCAGAGCTCTGGAGGTTTGACCCTCTGATGAGGACCAGATTAACATAAACGATGAACACGTTCAGAGTTCTGACTCAACTATCTTTAATTGCCTAAATAAACATGTAGCAGATCTGTTGTGTTTGTTCTGAACTGGTTTGTTTTCAGACATACAACTAAAGAAGTTGATGTTTTATCCGAGTGTGTGTGACGTCACCACGTCAGGGGTTTCCACGTGATGCACACTGCAGAGGTCATTGGTCCTCTAACGATGTCTGAGAATAACACGGAGTCATCTAACAGCTCCAGTAAAGAGGTCGTGTGCATCTGCTGTGAACTTCTGAACGCAGCCTGAGCTCAGATCAGTTTAGATGCATCTAGATGTTATTGAGAGAAAAGTTAGAGCCGTGTGCAAACGGAGGTGTTCAACCAAAGAGAGGGACGGTTCACTACGAGAGCTGAGCAGACAAGCTCGTAGTGTGGTCTGTGCAGTATTAAAGATTCTACACATGCATATGTAAATACATTAAAATGTAAACATGCACACTAAACATACAAACACATGATCTGCAAACACACATACATGCACGCACATGCACACATGCAGCGACTATCAGAGCCTGTTTAGTCTGCAGGAGTGAAATGTCACCAACCAGCAGGCCGAGAGGAAGCGATGCAAGACTGATTCTGACATCATCATCTTTTTATAACTTCTAAAATATTCAGATAGGATACACCTCCAGAGCCTTACACTTCAGTAGGTGTTACATTATTTCAGTTCTTATAAAACAGATTAAATAATGACTTTCAGATTAAAGCTAATAACGCAGAGTTGCAAGACTCTTGTCCCCTGCATCGCCCCCCTGCATCACCGCCCCCCTCTGCATCGCCCCAGGCTTCCCTCTCACCCGCAACACTTTCCTGCTCATTCTGGGGGATCCCGAGGCGTTCCCAGGCCAGCTGGGAGATATAATCCCTCCAGCGTGTCCTGGGTCTTCCCCGGGGCCTCCTACCAGTTGGGCGTGCCTGGAAAACCTCTAACGGGAGGCGTCCAGGAGGCATCCTGATTAGATGCCCGAACCACCTCAACTGACTCCTTTCGATACGAAGGAGTAGCGCCTCAACTCCAAGTTCCCTCCTGATGTCCGAGCTCCTTACCCTATCTCTAAGGCTGAGCCTTAGAGTTAGAGAGCCTTATATGTATATGTATAAGTATATATATCTATGTATATGTATACACATATATATATACGTACATATATATATATGTATACACATATATATATACGTATGTATATATATATATACATACGTATATATATATATATATGTATATGTATATATATATATATATATATGTATATGTATATACATATATATATACAGAAACAATATGGAGCAGCCATCCTGTGGACCCACCACCCGCAGGGATAAGCATCAGGGTCGGGTGCTATGTAGCAGGGTATGGTGTCTGGAGGCGTATTTGTTTCTCCTTAAGGATCTTCTTTATGTCTTTGTACTCCTGAAGTTTATTGTTCACCTCAGTGGGCTGATCCTGTTCAAACGCCACCGTTTTCCCTTCCTAGGTGATCTTTTTATTCCACGCTGTTTGAAGTATTTTGTCTCTAATGTCAAATCTCTGGAAGTTAACCAGGATAGACCTCGAGACGGTGTCATCCGGAGGTTTCGGGCCGAGTGACCGGTGGGCTCGCTGGATCTGTAGGTCCGTGTTGGTATCGAGGGCCAGCTGTGTCTTCAGAAAGTTATCCACGAATGTTATCGTTGAGCTTCCCTCCTTGCCTTCTTTAATCCCATATATATGAATATTGTTCCTGCGCGATCTTGCTTCCAGATCCGTCCCCTTGGCCTGGAGCCGTCCCTGCTGTTTGAGGCAGTTGTTGAATTCCTGTTTAATGTTGTTTCTAAAATCATTTTTGAAGTCTTTAAGTTCCTGTTTGAGTTCCGTCTTCAGGTTTTGAATATCTTTTCCCAGGTTTTTATGGCTTCAACCGTAGACGTAACCCCCTCCTCTGCACGAGGCTCCATTTCCTCCTCCGTGACTGTGTTGTCGTTCGCCGCTTTCTTTCCTCTTCCCTCGCTGCTCTTACTTTTGCTCATTGTCGCTTTCCTGCTTCTAGCCCCACTCATTCTGGATCATTTTGTTTTTTTTATCAACTGTTCTCTTGCATTGGTGGGGCTTTTCTTCTTAATTTGACCAGGAGAGTCTTCGGTCTACGTCGCCATCTTGAAACGCTCACCGGAAGTCTCATGACTTCCTGTCTTTGTGGTTTTCCCTCCTTTTTTCTGTGGATCACCTGTGTTGGATTTGTCTTGTAGTATATTTTGCTCTGTAATGCATGAAGATAGCATACGTGAAGGGGCCTGTGACTTTGGAATGTCGGATCCATTGGGTACTCGTTAGGTACCCCCGCTGGGGAATGCTCCTTGACCTGGAGGATGGAGGAGTAGCTATGCCTATGTCCGAAACATGTCTTTCATTGGGGGCCCTGTTTATGACGTCATTTTATCCTCAAGTCTGGGGCGTAAACAACATCCATATATAAGTGATCGGGAGAGACCCGACGGTTAGAGTTCTGTTCTACTTTGGGACTCTCCGGGTGTTCATGACGCCCGTCTTGACATATGTTGCTTGTTTGTAATAAACTTCATTATACCAGCAAGAACAGTGTCCGCGGAGATTCCTTCATCATCACTCCAACATCACTGTCGCTTGAAATATACAACAGTCTCTTCAGTCTTGGGCTGCAGTCGAATAATCCTTTTTGCTTAGGAAGGTTCTAACTGAGTGGAAAGACCCGGAAGTATCTAAGTGGCCGCCATGATAAGAACTGTTTGAATTCTCTAAGTGCTAAGGAAAGGAGCTTCAATGCTTCCTAATTAGCTCCTTTAGCATAGGAAACACTGGACCTTCCTTTACCAAAGGAAAGTAGATCATTCCGCCCCACAATTCCTTGCGGCAAACAAACGATCATGAAGATAAATGCAGATCATGTAAATAACCGTTGCCATAATTTGGAAATGTTTAGATATTGTGAACTTTCAATAATCTGTTAAACCTGCTGGCAAACTACGAATCTGATTTATACAACATTTTATCAATAAAAACATGGTGACATTGTTTTAAGTCTGTTGACAGTATTTATTTTTCCCTTTTTACTTTCTTAAAATTAAGATTGACTTGACTTGATTATGATTTCAGTAATCTGTCCACTGAGCTTCTTGGAAACTAGTCCAGTAGATACTGAGCAGTTTCAGCAGCGCACAGAATTACACCCATGGATTTTGGAATGAATACGCTCAACAATCACCCACGAGTGTGTGTGGTGTGTGTGTGTGTGTGTGTGTGTGTGTGTGTGTGTGTGTGTGTGTGTGTGTGTGTGCAGAGTTTGTGCTGTGAAGTAAAGAGCTTGTTGTGAAGGATCTCTAGTGCCACCCTCTGGTGAGAAATATAAATTATTTAGTTGTTGTGTTTGAAATATATATGAAAGATGAGCAAGAAAACTGAGTTTTTATTTGACCTTTATTTGAAAATAAAAATGCTGAAAACACAGATTAAACCATCATACTAAAAAGCTGTTCAAACCACACAAGAAAAACACATTTGTATTCCTATAAGCTGAAAACTTTACTCAGTAAAACACAACACAATCAAATTGACTAAATTAAAAAAGCAATATTCACTTAAACGGTAACAAAATAAATGAAAATACTTGACAAAACCTTGGTTCTGTCCATGCAGGGACGCAGTATAAAGAACACGTATTTATCCAAAATGTCTGCCTCCTCAACTCTCTTAATGCGACATGTTTTCACAGAGCAACTATCAGGATTAATATTTTCATAACGCTGCTAGCTTTGGTCTTAAAATTCTAAATCTATGATACAAACTGTTAACAAGTGACATCTTATTTATTTGGTATGTTGACAAGGGCGTAGAGGTCACTGGGGTCAAACGAGGCTGCGGCAGAAGAGGAGGGAGGGTTCACAGTGCTGTAGGTCACTGAGTCATCTTCATCCTCATCATCATGCTGAATGCGAGCCTGGAGGGAAAGAGGAAAACTCATAAAGGACGTAAACATGAACTTAATCTGACGGGAGTTCAGATTTTGCTGCTATAAAACAGATGAAATGTTCACTTTGATGCAGCTTTTCTCTGCTGAATAGATCCTAAAATATCTTGGTCTGATGATGGCGCTGTTCTATAGAAAAGGTGAAGGGGTCACAGACAAAACGCAGCGGGTCATCGCCTGGTTTCACGTCAACGTCCAATCAGACAGCTCACCTGGGCTTCACCGCCGGTCTTCTTGGTGTAGCTGACGGAGGCGTAGGAAACACCTTCTTCAGGATCAGCCTGCACAGAGAAGACATCATCATGGCTGCTCAGTGACTCTCTGACTCACTCTTTCATCCCCTCAGTTCAATTCACTTCAATCCGAGTGGCGTCACGAGTCCAACGTCTCATACAGACACATTTTATAGGCTGATCTCGTCCGGCACACGCTGTAATTCATAGATATCCCACAACATAATTTAATATTCAAGGAAGTATAAAGACCACAAAGAAGAAGCCATGGTTGATTTGTTTTTCTTTCCTAAACATAACTAAGTAGTTTTGTTGCCTTAAAACAAACTAAGTAGTTTCCTGTGAAGAAGGAAGTTTGTTTTGAAAATAGAATGTAAACATGTAACGAGTGGATATTGACACGTGTTGCTGGACCTTCGTATTAAAACGCACAAAAAATTACTTTTGGTATGATATACAACCTGCTCTATGAGGATACTTTGACCTATTAGAGAAGAAATATGAATAACAGTGAGTGTAACTTTGTACAGTGTGTGGTGTGTGATAAAGGGGCGGAGCCAGATGTTGTAAACATTCAGGTCTTAACTCAAACCCAGTGGGGTCCCGGGACATGCTACCCTGGAAATATTAATTTTTCCCCTCATATACTTCTATACAATTGGAGTCTCCCCCTGCTGGCTATTAGAAAACAATGCAGGTTTAAGGCATTCATGACCTTTGCTGCAGCACAACTGCTTACTTTCTGCACAAGAAAGCCAGCTATTTAAAAAGAAAAGTTGTAATGCTGGTTCAGGTGTAAAACTACAGAGTTAATAAAAAACATTCTTCGATTTATAGAATTGTGATTGTATAAATGTTTGATTATTCAGATTTTAAACTCACCACGTTGTCATCCATCTTTGTTTTGTTCCCTGAAAAGACAAATAAAACTGTGTTTAGCTTCCAGTGAAAATCCAGGTTCATCAAAACGTCTTGTTTATTAAAGTTTCATCTGTGGATGTTCTCACCTTTAGTTCTCTTCCATGTGAGGACAGCCACAGTGATTATCAAGAGTGCTGCAACACCCACAGACACAAAGATGAGGCTCCACCCCCACCAGCCTAAAGGAGAAGTTACAAGTGTTAAATATAGTCAGAGTTTTTTTTAAATGACAATATGTTTGTGAGAGTGTTCTTGTGCTGTCTCCATCTCTAATATCTAACATAAGTCTTTTCTAACTGTAAATGTACTTCTGTCTCTTCAGTCTCTACCTTCTGATTTCTTCCCATTCGAGTTGTTTTCAGATGTTTTGTTGTTCGTCACTTCTGATTTATTTCTTGTTGTCAATGTTGAAAGAATTGTTGTTGGTGATTTTGTAGTCGTCTTTGTTATAGCATCACCTTAACAAATAAAATAACAAAATGCAAAAAACAGTACAGTTTGAAAAAAAGAAGTACTTTGGTTAATCACCGTCAATACCTGTTTTCTTTTTACTTTTGTTTCCAGATGAACTCTTGGTCGTCGTCTCTGAAGTGCTCTTTTTCTCTGGTGATGTTGGAGTTGTCTTTTTTGCAGCATCACCTTAACGAATAAAATAAGAAAATGCAACAAACTGTAGAGTTAAAAAAAAGCTTCTGAAATCATGATTAAAGAATAATGTGATATTAAAAGCTCAAACATGAACAAGTACTTTGTGTTATCATCCACAAGAGATTTTAAACAGCTCATCATATTCTCACCTGAGGACTGAGGAGGGCTGAAGGGGAACTGATGCACTTCTCCACTGTAACCCTGAGTCACTTCACATTTCAATAACTCATAAGACTTTGACTTCTGATCAAGGTGAGATTTCTTAATCATCAACCAGGCTGAACAGGTAAGTTGTGATGTCACCACATCACTCTGATTGCCCTCATTCATCCACTTCACTGTGTGTGTACATCCTCCATATGAATTCACAGAGCAGTTCAACGTCACCTCATCATCGTCCTTCTGTTCAGTCACTGTTGGTGAAGACGGAGACGTTGTGAGAGTCAACAAGAGTGAAATTATATTCTTGACATCACTATTATCATTATTATTATAATGTGTCAGTATATTGTTCCAACAAGACAGTTTGAAAACATGATGATGTAAATACTCACTGGTAACAACAGAGAGATCAACCAGAGCATCTTGATATTGTTGTCCTGATCTGAACTGTATGCAGCTGTAAGGACCGACATCTTCATCTGTGACCTTCTTTATAACCAGAGAACATTTCTCTGAAACACTCAGTCTGTCTGATTTATCTTTAGCTTCTTTATGAATCTTCCCATATTCAAACAGTGTTACTGTATTTACTGAACCAAAGAAGAGCCACATAGTTCTGTCACACTTATCCTGATCAGGTTTCACATTCCCACAAGGCAAAGTGACTTCATCTCCATCTCTGATAATGAAGGATGAATATTCCCCAGATGCTGCTGTTGAGAAAATGTAAAGAATGAACTGAAATATGAATATGATTGTATAATTCATACGTAGTGTTGCGATAATGTTAAATAAGTTTGCAAATGTGTCTCATTCTTTGGTTTCAACAGTTCCCAATACTCATCATGATGTTAGGAACAGAACCTGCACACTTACCTCTAAAGCTCAACACCTGCAGCATCAGAAATGAAGACGTTACAATCCGTCTGAATTCAGCCATCGTGTTTCTCTCTTGGTTTCACGCTCTCGACTGTCAAAGTCTCCGACGCGCTGCTTCTGAAACATTAAGGCAGCATCCACTTCCTGTGGTCACGTCCTCACACGTACTTCATCTCTCCTCTGTTGGCTGTAGAATGTATGTGATATTAACTTTTATTCTCTATGAGTTTATTGTGGATGTCAAGACAGTGAAGAACTTGAAACTTTTTAACTTTATAGTTTGATTCTTTTAAATCTATATTATTATTTACTGAGAGAGTAAAATAAGATAGAGGAAGTTGAGCGTGTGAAGATTGTTAGTTAAGATAAATGTTTGCAGCAAAGTCACTTGTGAGGTCTGACAGCCGGTTGGTTCCTCATTGTGTCTTTGCAGCTTTTCTGAGAACTGAAGGAGAAGTGTTTCTGTGAGAATGTGGGTAACAACAGCAGCAGAGTTCTGGAGGTTTGACCCTCTGATGAGGACCAGATCAACATAAACGATGAACACGTTAAGAGTTCTGACTCGACTGTCTTTAATTGCCTAAATAAACATGTAGCAGGTCTGTTGTCTTCGTTCTGAACTGGTTTGTTTTCAGACATACAACTAAAGAAGTTGATGTTTTATCCGAGTGTGTGTGACGTCACCACGTCAGGGGTTTCCACGTGATGCACACTGCAGAGGTCGTTGGTCCTCTAACGATGTCTGAGAATAACACGGAGTCATCTAACAGCTCCAGTAAAGAGGTCGTGTGCATCCGCTGTGAACTTCTGAACGCAGCCTGACCTCAGATCACTTTAGATGCATCTAGATGTTATTGAGAGAAAAGTTAGAGCCGGGTGCAAACGGAGGTGTTCAACCAAAGAGATGTACGGTTCACTACGAGAGCTGAGCAGAAGCAAGTTTGGAGTGTGGTCTGTGACATAAAATCCATCAGTGGAGGAGTTTCATTGCATGTTTTCTTGATTTATTGGTTGTTTTAAATGTGAATCTTTGAGTTCATCAAGGAATCAAGACAATAGAGAAAAGTGCCAACTCCTATATTCAATCATAGAGCTCACCACCTCTTTAGCAGCGACTGCTTGTTGACCCTCTAAGTATCCTGTGACTCACCTGTGCAGGGAGATGCTCCAATATGTTTAACAATACGTCAATAGGTGTCATATTTGTGTATTGAAAAATGGCTCTCCAGTGCCCCCTAGAATTTGGACAAGCGACGCCCCTCAGCTAGTTTGTCCGATTGACTTGAAATTTGACACACATGGCCCTCTCCACCTGTTCTACAAAAAAGCCTCTCAGACTCCTAAGCTCCACCTACTTAATTATTCCGCCATTTTGATTTTGTGAAAAAAATATTCTTGCAAACTCCTCCTACAAGCTTGGTCTGAATCATACCAAATTAGCTGAGAGTCATTATTAGAGCTAAATCATCAAAAATTATCAAACGCGTGTTGATATCTTATTGCATTCATAAGATAAGGACCAGTGAACTTCTTAGGGGCGTGGCTTGTACATCAATACTTATAACTTCAAAACCCTTTGTCCTAGTGTCAGGATTTCCAGAATATGTGACCATTGCATCCTGTAACATACCCCAAAATGCTCATGGCATTTGGACTCTAGGGGGCAGTACAGTAATTCGGCCAATTTAGGCTTTTTTGTCATTTTTTTGTCATTTTCAGCCTTTGTACTTTTGCGAACTCCTCCTAAAGAATTTATGCGATCGATTTCAAATTCGATCAGGATGGTCTTTAGACCGTTGTAATGAAAAGTTATCAAAATTGTCAGTTTTCTCTCAACGGCCTTGACGTGGCGTGGTGCCCATTTCACACCAATTTTGTGCGGTTCGCTATGTTAGAGAAAGTTGTTGTAACTCCAAAGTTCAACATCCAATCAACCCAAAATGCGGGTCCAGGCCTGACCACATTTCCATGAAGAAATATTCACAATTTCATTGCGCCACATACTGGCAAAAGGAAGTCACACGTGTTATACTTTGATGTATTTCTCACAGCCAGTTGACCAGATTTACCTCGAATTTGGTATGGAAAGCCTTAACACATTGCTGATAAATTATCATGAATATTGTGAGTTTTCGTGAAACTCCGTTGCCGTGGCGATGCATCATTGCCAAGTAAAATGTAGCTGATTGTTTAGTGTCTTAGGATGCTCAAAAACTCATGCAACTTTACACATGTGTCATAGGTGATGGAATTAATTTTTTCATATGGGCTTTTGGCTTGGCTGTTAAAAATTGCGTGAATAAGGCCCCCTACAAATTCTCAAAAGGGCAGCCCCAGCGCTGCGTTTTCCCTATATAAATGAAATTTGGTAGGCGCATGTATCACATAGATAGTTAAAAGAAAGTCTCTTGGCACCATGCTCTAAACTGTACCGGAAGTCGGCCATTTGTATTTTTGTGTGATTTCTTCATTATTTTTTTACCCTTTTCTAAGCGCTTTACTTTACGAACTCCTCCTAGGGAGTTCGTCAAATCCACTTCAAATTTCGTCAGTATGATCTAAAGACCTTTGTGAATAAAATCTATCAAAAGCTTTATGTTTCACGGAATGGCGTGACCGTGGCGTGGCGGCCATTATACTGAATCCTCATTAAACAAGCTCATGTAACTCCACTGGACTTCCTCAAATCTGCCCCAAACTTGCCATGCCTGATAAAAGTAAGGGCCTGAGGATATTGACAAGCCTATTTTAACTCAAAGTCAAGGTGCCACCTAGTGGCGGAAGGAAATCAGCGTTACGTGACAAACGGCATCAGATTTCTATGACATTTACAGGTCGTGGTCTACACTTTACATAGAGAAACATGATACATACAAAGAGTTGTCGCTCACGCCTCTATAATAGTTGATGTGCAAGATCTGTAACAGAAGTTTGTATGTTTATTCTCTCTATGGCCACGCACTCCACGCTGGAAACATCTGAATGATGGTAATATTCTCTGCCAACAAAGACGCGCCCTGCGCTACTGACGCGACAAAAACTCGGACAAAGTTCTGATCGTGTTGCTTGTAGTTTTATTTCACTTCAGCACTTCAATGAGAGACTATTTCGCTTCACATTCTACCAAACAGATCAATAATTGTTTCCAGATCATAAGTTTATCACTTTGAGTACATTCCTTGTCCATTGAAAATCCTCTGGTATCATTCTCCTTTCATGAAATCCTAAAACAGAGGGACTGTTCTGTCATATTATCACCTAGTCTAGTAGTTTTCCCTGTGTTTCCTCTGTTTCCCTGTCCTTTTGTCTCTTGTGTGTTTTACTCTGTCAGTCTGGTCTGTTTGTCCGTGAGGAGGCGTGGCCATATCCCCCTCCCTCTCCTGGGCGGTGATTCCTGAGCAGCTGTCAACATCATCCATCACCTTTAAGTCAGAATATACCTGCGCCCAGGTTTGCATCACATCACATAGACTCGCCACATAATGCTGGAACACCATCTCGCTAGTGCTTTTATTTTTGCTTGACTCCAGTTACCTGTCCTGCTTCCTCTGATAACAGATCTCGCCACTCTCCAGCGCCCTCTTGATTCAGAATCACAAACACATGAACAGAGCTGAAAGAATGATTTAATCCTTGACTGGTGTTGCTTGAACCATGCTTCACAGGTTGCTGTAATGAATATCAGCGCCACACTGAGAGTGAGTGAGAGCAGCTTCTATAGCAGCCTGTGTGTTGGAGATAGAGAGAGCAACAACACATTGGCTCAATCCCAATGTCCCCCCTAAACCCTCAAACCCTGAACCCTCAGGATCACCTCTTGAGATTACAATCGTCGCTGGCTGAGGCGCGAGAGGTCTCGTGAGTGGCTTCCGAGCTTGCAGCAATAGAATGTGGACAGCAGCATCTCTGAGCACATACTAACTGCTGATGCTTACAAAAAGATGTACTTATCTTCATGGTAATGACTTTTTGCATTTTTGTCACTGAAGTGAACGCTTCCAGGTTTTACTTATAATGATGACGCTATTAAAACGACAGATTACCAGCAAATCAGCTTCAAAGATAACAATATTGATGATAATAGATAACTCAGCTTACCCTCTGATTTCATAAAGTTTCATATCCATCTTAATCCTTGAATGCCACAACAATTTATCACTGAACATTCTCGTCTTTTGTTGATTTTTTTTTTTTCAGTGTTCCTTCACAGCTCTCAGGAACATATTGGGAGAAAGCAGAACATTACAATTATGGTGACACCCTTTGGGCAAAGTCGGTGCATATCATGCTGACTTGCTTTTCGATACTCTGGCAAGGGTCTGAAACACAATGAGGAGCCTTCAAGCACTCACCAGTGACAATCATGGATAGTTTGAACTTCAGAATCACGCTGAAGCCCAACCATGATCCAAAGGTGATGCTGGGATTGGCCATTTGGGTCACGATTTTATTTTGTTTCTTGCTTCCCCGTTTATTTCGGTTCCCGCCTTTTAATCATACATTGAATGCCCAGATTTCCCAGAGATCATCAGGTAAGATTGAACCCTTCATTTTGGTCATGCTCTAATAGTCCTTGCTTATAAGGCTCATAACTTGAGCAAGATCCAGCATTTTGTTACCGCTAAGATAAAAGATGTTAAGAACTTCCAACGCTAAGAAAAATAGAGTTTCGAATGTTTCCTTTTATTATTCTTTTTAGAAGAA
>JACSYO010001849.1:0-10000 GCA_016806645.1 Ophiodon elongatus
AACACTAATAATTTTACATTTATAAAATTACACCGCCAAACTGCATGCTGGGTACAGACTTAGGACCCAGGGGAAAGTAGGTGAAACAAAACAGGAAGAGACAGAACGGAAGACAGCCACGCGAGCGGTGAACAGCGGGCGGTGAACAGCTGTTCAGTTGGCCGGCGGTCCTTTTCGGCGTCAATGAATGAATGAATGTGTTTACTCGAGAAAAAAAAATACCGTGATATACCGTGAAACCGCCAGAATCTTACAAAATACCGTGATATGAATTTTTGCCCATACCGCCCAGACCTATGTGAAATGCTCCCACACCTTGGATGACTTAGGTCGTAATGATTTCTCTGCCTCTGTCATGTGTTTCAGAACAATGTTACGGGTCTCCGATGGTCTTTCCTCTACCTCCGCTTTTTTTTTTTTTTTGCTCCGCTCTGCACTCAACTCAACTTTTTTTTTTATACTCAAACATCGCCGCGACTTATTTAGTGGCGTAGTAATCGCGTGACACAATGAATCGATAATGAAATTCGTTGCCAACTCTTTTAATAATCAAATTTTTTATCGATTCGTTGTTGCAGCCCTACAGAGCTCCATCATGAGGTCATCATCATACGGATGATCTCAGTCAGCTGGTGTGTCCTTGGCCTCTTTGCTCTGACCTTTACTGGCTGACCTGCTGTGGGAGCACAATAGGGTTGTGTTCAGGAACAAGCCAGAAAAGAGGAACCCGTTACTGTTGAACCCTAATCCCAACATCCTCCTGACAGCTTCTTGGTCACTGAAACAGGCCAACTGTGTGCTAACGGCTGTTTGTCACTCTGAGCCTCTGGTTGGTCAGCAGCTAAGGCTGGCTGTGTGTTGGCTAGCAGCTATATTTATTTAAAGCAACATGCTGTCAGCCGTGTGTGTGTGTGTGTGTGTGTGTGTGTGTGTGTGTGTGTGTGTGTGTGTGTGTGTGTGTGTGTGTGTGTGTGTGTGTGTGTGTGTGTGTGTGTGTGTGTGTGTGTGTGTGTGTGTGTGTGTGTGTGTGTGTGTAAAACAGAGTTAATATGTGAGCAGAGGGATGCAGTCACTGACTCTATGCTCCTGTCTCAGGCTCTCTGCTGTTCCAGTTTGTTGTTGGAGCTAGGGCAGTATTTCAATGTAAGCAACAGATCCTCAGGTCTTCCTAACCCATTCAGAGGACAAAGGATCCTCAGGTCTTCCTAACCCAGTCAGAGGACAACGGATCCTCAGGTCTCCCTAACCCAGTCAGAGGACAACGGGTCCTCAGGTCTCCCTAACCCAGTCAGAGGACAATGGGTCCTCAGGTCTCCCTAACCCAGTCAGAGGACAACGGGTCCTCAGGTCTCCCTAACCCAGTCAGAGGACAACGGGTCCTCAGGTCTCCCTAACCCAGTCAGAGGACAACGGATCCTCAGGTCTCCCTAACCCTAACCCAGTCAGTGGACAACGGATCCTCAGGTCTTCCTAAGCCAGTCAGAGGACAACGGATCCTCAGGTCTCCCTAACCCTAACCCAGTCAGTGGACAACGGATCCTCAGGTCTTCCTAAGCCAGTCAGAGGACAACGGATCCTCAGGTCTCCCTAACCCTAACCCAGTCAGTGGACAACGGATCCTCAGGTCTTCCTAAGCCAGTCAGTGGACAACGGATCCTCAGGTCTCCCTAACCCTAACCCAGTCAGTGGACAACGGATCCTCAGGCCTCCCTAACCCTAACCCAGTCAGTGGACAACGGATCCTCAGGTCTCCCTAACCCTAACCCAGTCAGATGACAACGGATCCTCAGGTCTCCCTAACCCTAACCCAGTCAGATGACAACGGATCCTCAGGTCTCCCTAACCCAGTCAGAGGACAACGGGTCCTCAGGTCTCCCTAACCCAGTCAGAGGACAACGGGTCCTCAGGTCTCCCTAACCCAGTCATAGGACAACGGGTCCTCAGGTCTCCCTAACCCAGTCATAGGACAACGGGTCCTCAGGTCTCCCTAACCCAGTCATAGGACAACGGGTCCTCAGGTCTCCCTAACCCAGTCAGAGGACAACGGATCCTCAGGTCTCCCTAACCCTAACCCAGTCAGTGGACAACGGATCCTCAGGTCTTCCTAAGCCAGTCAGTGGAGAACGGATCCTCAGGTCTCCCTAACCCTAACCCAGTCAGTGGGCAACGGATCCTCAGGTCTCCCTAACCCTAACCCAGTCAGTGGACAACGGATCCTCAGGTCTCCCTAACCCTAACCCAGTCAGATGACAACGGATCCTCAGGTCTCCCTAACCCTAACCCAGTCAGATGACAACGGATCCTCAGGTCTCCCTAACCCAGTCAGAGGACAACGGGTCCTCAGGTCTCCCTAACCCAGTCAGAGGACAACGGGTCCTCAGGTCTCCCTAACCCAGTCATAGGACAACGGGTCCTCAGGTCTCCCTAACCCAGTCATAGGACAACGGGTCCTCAGGTCTCCCTAACCCAGTCATAGGACAACGGGTCCTCAGGTCTCCCTAACCCAGTCAGAGGACAACGGATCCTCAGGTCTCCCTAACCCTAACCCAGTCAGTGGACAACGGATCCTCAGGTCTTCCTAAGCCAGTCAGTGGACAACGGATCCTCAGGTCTCCCTAACCCTAACCCAGTCAGTGGACAACGGATCCTCAGGTCTCCCTAACCCTAACCCAGTCAGTGGACAACGGATCCTCAGGTCTCCCTAACCCTAACCCAGTCAGATGACAACGGATCCTCAGGTCTCCCTAACCCTAACCCAGTCAGATGACAACGGATCCTCAGGTCTCCCTAACCCAGTCAGAGGACAACGGGTCCTCAGGTCTCCCTAACCCAGTCAGAGGACAACGGGTCCTCAGGTCTCCCTAACCCAGTCATAGGACAACGGGTCCTCAGGTCTCCCTAACCCAGTCAGAGGACAACGGATCCTCAGGTCTCCCTAACCCTAACCCAGTCAGTGGACAACGGATCCTCAGGTCTTCCTAAGCCAGTCAGTGGACAACGGATCCTCAGGTCTCCCTAACCCTAACCCAGTCAGTGGACAACGGATCCTCAGGTCTTCCTAAGCCAGTCAGTGGAGAACGGATCCTCAGGTCTCCCTAACCCAGTCAGTGGACAACGGATCCTCAGGTCTCCCTAACCCTAACCCAGTCAGAGGACAACGGATCTTCAGGTCTCCCTAACCCAGTCAGAGGACAACGGATCCTCAGGTCTCCCTAACCCAGTGATGGAAGAGATATCTTTTCTCCACACTAATTAAGCCCTCTAATATTTAGCATTGTTTGTAGCAGTAGTGCACACCCTTGGCTGCTTTGTTGACATCCGTGCTCGTCATCAATTATTTGGCCCTTTTTCTTTTGCATGAATGCTGATACTGGGCAGCCTGGAACCAGTCAACTCAATACTTTAGACAATAAACAGATCAAATATGCAGCTAATCATTAGAATCCAAACCTCCATGATCAGATCAATATAGAATATAGTGTAGCAGTATATGAGCACACAATGCTGTCTGCCTCAGTATCACAGTTTTCTCTAAGTGATTTATTTTTGTTCCATGATCCGACAATAGTTTCAGCCTAGTTGATGTTTTCAAGCACAGCTGACCTGATGTGTCTCTGTCTCCTGCAGGACTCTGGCTGCTACTCCGTGGAAGACGCAGCTGTGTGTGAGAGACCTCACTGTACAGTGTGTGAGAGTGAGTGGGTGCTTCTACAGTGTGTATGATGTCTTCAGAGCTGCTGGTAGAATTGGGTGAAGACCCTGCGACTGCACAGTTGGGACAGCTGAAGCTGGCGACGATCGAGGACCAGCAGTGGCCCGCTGATGAGTCTACTCTCAGCAAGTCAGGTGAGAGAGAGGTCTTCCAGACATAAGACATTCCCTAGGGCTGACCTTACCGTCACAACTTCATGTCTAACCCTAACCCATAGGACTGCCTAAAATGTCCTTTACCTCCAAGGTGTCCCCTATCCATGATCCAGGTCCCTTACGGACCCCCACAATGAAGACGTAGGCTAATCGTCACAATATGCTCGCCCTTCTTTCGCCCTACAGAAGGAAGCAGCTCCTTCTTGGAGTCTGTCTCAAGAAAGACTGAGATCCATCCCACTCTTCAGTGAGTAGGACCATGGTAAATAGTAAATGGACTCGTTAACCTTTCTAGTCTTCCGACCACTCAAAGTACTTTAACGTCACACGTCAATCACAATTCACCACGATTCACATCCAAACTCCCATGGTTGGGAATCGACCATCCCTTTTCCACGTTCTCCTCGTGGCAGCGTGGGTTCCCTCCACGTTCTCCTCGTGGCAGCGTGGGTTCCCTCAGGGTTCTCCTCGTGGCAGCGTGGGTTCCCTTCGGGTTCTCCAGCTTCCTCCCACAGTCTAAAGACATGCAGCTCAGGTTAACTGGAGGCTCTAAATTGCCCGTAGGTGTGAATGGTTGTCTGTCTCCACATGAGCCCTGAGATACACTGGCGACCTGTCCAGGTGAACCCTGTCCAGGTGAACCCTGTCCAGGTGAACCCTGTCCAGGTGAACCCTGTCCAGGTGGACTCTGTCCAGGAGGACTGAGTAACTTGTTATGAAACAGTCTGAAATGAATACCGATGCCTCTGAATGACCTACATAAGTAAACGAGACAATCAGTGGGAAGATTGTCTATTTCTATATCATGATTCTTAATGCTCATCTTTGGTCCACCTGGTCGGATTCCGTGCGAAATTAGATGAAATCCTGCGAGCTCCCCAGAAACTCCTTCAGCTCAGACTCTAGAGGCCTCCAGCAGCAACCAGCCTGCCGGACCTTTACTGCAGGTAGAAGCTCTGGTTCAATTCAATTCATTTTATTTTTGTATAGCCCAAAATCACAAATTACAAATTTGCCTCAGAGGGCTTTACAATCTGTACACACTGACATCCTCTGTCCCAGAACCTCTCATCGACTCAGGAAAAACTCCCCAAAAAACCCTTTCAACAGGGAGAAAAATGGAAGAAACCTTCAGGAGAGCAGCAGAGGAGGATCCCTCTCCCAGGATGGACAGAGTACGAAAATAGATGTCATGTGTACAGAATGAACAGCATAACAGAGTTACAACACGTTGAATTCACATAAAATAGAAAAGAATGTGCGTCAGCAGTTCCACGGAAGGAACCAGGAGGCAGGACCAGGGTCCAGATGCAACCACGATTCGTGGAAACCTGCGAGGCGAGAAAGCACAAAGACTCCGAGGGAAGAAGTAGAGTTAGTAATGTGCATTTATAGAACATGAATTCATACAGAAGGAGAGAGAGAAAAGGATAGAGGAGCTCAGTGTATCCTAAGTTGTCCCCCAGCAGTCTAGGCCTATAGCAGCATATCAAGGGGCTGGAAAGAATGGACCAGGGCAAACCTGAGCCAGCCCTAACTATAAGCGCTATCAAAGAGGAAAGTCTTAAGTCTACTCTTAAATGTGGTCACTGTGTCTGCCCCCCGGACTGAAAGTGGAAGCTGGTTCCATAGAAGAGGAGCTTGATAACTGAAGGCTCTGGCTCCCATCCTACTTTTTAAGACTCTAGGAACCACAAGCAGCCCCGCATTTAGTGAGCGCAGCTCTCTAGTGGGGAAATATGGTACTATGAGATCCTTAAGATATGATGGTGCCTCACCAATTAAGGCTTTGTAGGTGAGGAGAAGGATTTTAAATTCGACTCTGGATTTTACAGGGAGCCAGTGAAGAGAAGCTAATACAGGAGTAATATGATCTCTTCTCTTAGTTTTTGTTAGTACACGAGCTGCAGCATTCTGGATCAACTGGAGAGATTTAAGAGACTTATTAGAGCAGCCTGATAATAAGGAGTTACAGTAGTCCAGTCTAGAAGTAACAAATGCGTGAACTAATTTTTCTGCATCGCTTTGAGACAGGATGTGTCTAATTTTTTAAATGTTACGTAGGTGAAAAAAGGCAGTCCTTGAGATTTGTTTTACGTGAGAGTTAAAGGACAAGTCCTGATCAAAGACAACTCCGAGATTCTTTACGGTGGTGCTGGATGCCAGGGCAATGCCATCAAGAGAAACTATATCATTAGATAGTTGATTCCGGAGGTGTTCTGGGCCTAATAAAATAACTTCAGTTTTGTCTGAGTTTAACATCAGGAAGTTGCAGGTCATCCATGTTTTTTGTCTGGTGGGAAGAGGAGAGCCAAGCACCCAACAGCTGAGCTTCTCCTCGCTGCTCTGCCGGGCCCCTGGGGGCCAACACTGACACCATGTTGTATTGGTGGGTCCACTGGAGGAAAGGGAAGAACCAGAGCCAGGACTGAGCGGAGCAGACTGTCAGACCCTGCTGCAGTGAAATGAGAGTTTTCTAAAGGGACCCCGGTGCTCAGACACTACCACTTTAGTCCACAGGGGGCGCCAAAACCGTCACAAAATGAAAGTTCCTTAGAGTAACTTTAACAACCAGGACCTTCCTGGTTAGTCTTTGTAAATTTAGGGCATTTATTTGTTACTTTATGAAAGAACCCAGTCTTTCTACCATCATTTTCCATACAAATATTTTAATGCATTTTTCATGTACAATAACTAAGAAATAATTCCCTACCCTAACACAAGTGCATAAAAGCAAAATCAAGTTTCTGCAGATTTACAGTATTAATCCGTCAATACATTTTTTTTATTAGATGTCAATTTGTTTAATGGAAAGTGGAAAAGCAAGGATAGTATATCAAATATGCAGAATCATTGCAGAATTCAGGCTTTTTTGCCATTTCTTCTTTTAAAATAACTACAACACAATATATAAACACAGAATATGTACTTTTATTCAAAAAAGGATTTCTTCACATTTACATTATTCTTTTTAAATAATTAAATTAGAATTGATATTTAACCCTCCTGTTACCTTCAAATTTACTAATATCTTTTATCAGGTCAACTTGACCCCAGCAAGTTAAACCTCCAGAAAATAATAATTCATATTGTTTCCCAAGTTTAAGTGTCAGGTACTTTATGTTTGTTTGTTGACTACCTAAATAGCCCTTTAAATAATATATTTTTTAAAAACACCCACCCCCCTGATACATCCAGGATACATCCAGAATACCTGTTCGCGACTATGGTGAAATATGCAGATCACCATAAAATCTCACTGATTGGTTCCCACAAGACAGAGGCTAAAATGTGCGGGAATGTGAGAGCAGACAGGTGTCGGTGCTTGAATTTATCAACAACGTTGCAACCTTGTGCGGGAACGGCAGGTTCATCCACCACACACCCACCACACACCCACCACACACCCACACACCCACCACACCATCATGTTAATTTTGTATTTACCAAGTTGTCCCCATTAAATTAGAAAAAGTCATCAAATATGAAGCAAAAAAAATGATGTCAATCATTTATTTAGAGACATTAAACATTGAATGGGGTCAAATTGACCCAAAAGGTAACAGGAGGGTTAAGAAGCCATGGACCACAAAAGCTTAGGTTGTGAAGTTTGACCCATGAGACTCCCTGTGCCAGGGCACGGTGAAACCAACATAAAGAGCATTCTGATTTGTAATAATAGTTTGTGAAAACAATAATGTACCCACGCAGCAACATGTAGTAAAAACCTGGCTTTGAAAAGATGTGTTTTCATGCAGCTGAAAAGTGTTTGTCCAGTTGATAGTTTTTATAAAATGCATCATCATGCAACTAAAAGAAAATGACATTAAATCAAATATTTAGTTTTATCTTTCAGCAGCAAGGCATTTTTCCACATCACTTAACATCCTAAACAATAAACATATTGACCACAACCTGAAGTCGTCTGTCAACATAATATCAATAAATATAAACATATAAAATCCTTCAGACCGGAGTATTGATAAACTCCGATGTTACTGGTGTTTTTATTAGTATTTATTCATGTTTTGGGGTAATTTATTATCCACCTGCAGCGAGTATCTCCTCTGTCTAGGCTGAGCTCCTACACACACACACACACACACACACACACACACACACACAGAGGCACAGACAGACACTAAATGTCAGCGAACAGGGTGAGAGAGACGTCAACCTGGAGCAGTGAAGATTAACTACACTCGTTACTGTAAATGTAATAAAACATTCAAGTAAAAAGCCAATACTTTATCAATACATCTGTTCAACAAGCACAAACCTGTTAACAAAAGTAAAACCTAATATTTATATATAATATTTAGCTGCAATCGGCAACTTCACCATTAGACGCCACTAAATCTTAAACGCTGCTCCTTTTAATAACTAAAACAAAATGAGGGGAAGAAGTCAGACACCCTGAGTGTCCTTATGATGTTTGGCAGGAAGGCGATAAACTGTGTGTGTGTGTGTGTGTGTGTTCCAGAGACGGATATGTCCCAGCGTTTTGACGCTGACTCTCCCCACCTGCCGTGGGACCATCCCTTCTATGACATCGCCAGGCATCAGATCATTGAAGTGGCAGGTCAGTCGTCCAATGTCCAACCTGTGTTTCCTCTTACACCCCCCCCCCACCCACCCCCACTGTGACATTAATAGTTGAGTTTGTCTTTGCTTTATTATTATTATTCTTCAGACTAAAATGTGCAAGTTAATTTACAGAAGTTGGACTTGTTTATGTTTTTTTTGTAACGATATCTAATGGAGTGTAATGTGTGTGTGTGTGTGTGTGTGCAGGTGATGATAACTTTGGCAGGAAGGTGATCGTGTTCAATGCGTGCAGGATGCCTCCACAGCACCAGCTGGACCACCACAAGCTGCTGATGTAAGACTAATGCTAACACAGCTTTAGCCTAGTGGCTTTGTTTGCTAATGCTAACACAGCTTTAGCCTAGTGGCTTTGCTAATGCTAACACAGCTTTAGCCTAGTGGCTTTGTTTGCTAATGCCCTGCACACAACCAGCTGGTTATCTAACTCATTTAACAATTATACATGTGGGAAAAAAATCACAGCAGCAAAAATATATTATATGCAAATTGTGGGGGTGTTGGTGTGAAATGATTTAGTTCATAAGCTTCTGTGTATATAATAAGAACACTTCTATTCAGTGAGCGATAGACAATGGGGGATCTGACACTATACGGAATATATAGTATAAAACACAATACTCTTTCTAACTACTGTGTGCTGTGTAAACATCCCTGCTTGTGTATTGATGGCTCTGTGGGTGATAACAAGCGATCTTAATACAAAGCATTATGAAAGATTTTCTACTAGATTCAGTGAGTCCTGTTTTTCCACTGTACAACCAGTTTGGAGCCAAAGAAAGGGGAGAAACTGTTTGATGTACCAATCAGAAGCACTGGTCCCGTTTAGGAGCCCCAGAGAAGTCCAAACTTCTAAGATATCAGGTGGAATTACTGAAACATTTAAAACAACTTTAGTGTCCCTTGTGTCTACTCCTACATGACGTTATTCTGATTGGTCCCCTTTTTAATGATGTAATGTCTGCATTTATTAGAGGTTTGACTAGAGAGAGAGGGGAGAGTGACATTTGAGTAGAGGCAGGTAGGTTAGATACAGGAAAGGTCCCTGGTGGGTCTCGAAACAGGGGTGTTGTGGTTGTGTGGTCCGGACAGTATCATACCGGATCAGTATGAAACAACAGGAGAAAAAAAAATAAAAATGTTTTGTTTTTTTCTTAAAGTGTCTCAATAACGTGTAACTGGAAATGGAAATGTCACTTCCGATTTCTTTCCACGATGTTTTTTTCCCCATATGGCCTGATGTGGTTCCTTGGTAAAACTGGAACAGTACCAGTTGATACACACAAGTATGTCTTTGACTGACAGTGAATCTGTTGTGTGTTTTGCAGGTATCTTAAAGGAACTCTGGATCAGTATGTTGAGAGTGACTACACGCTGATCTATTTCCACCACGGGCTGACCAGTGAAAACAAACCCTCTCTCAGCTGGCTACGAGACGCATACAGAGAGTTTGACAGAAAGTAAGCTCAAGAACATCACTGGACATTCAATTCAGTATCAATTTTATTTGTATAGCCCAATATCACAT
>JACSYO010001849.1:15000-41353 GCA_016806645.1 Ophiodon elongatus
GTGTTTGAAGACTAGAAAAGATCTATATAAGTACAGATCATTTAACATGCCATTATTGATTAACCTGCTGATTATTTTTGTAGTTAATGATATCTTTATAATAAATCCGAAAATGCCAAGTTTACGTCTTAAAATACATAGTTTTGTTTGACTGACTGTTAAAAAAAAAACTATCATGTCAGAAAAAAAAGCAGCAAATTGTCACATTTGAATGAGGATTTTTATTTGTGTAAGTAGGTAATTTCCTTTTGATTGAGAGAAGACAGATTTATCTCTATATATTACTTTATTGTCATCCATCTGTATGTAGAGCAGTACAGTGCATAGAGGAACATTAAGTTCCTCCTGGACCCAACACAAAATAAGAGAAGGATGCAACATTCAGTGGGTGTGAGGCAACATGAGGTGCACACACACAAGGTACCAACATGTACCTGTGAATTACAGGACAACTATACAACAGCTGTCCTCATCATGGTAGTGATCAAATGGTAATAATCAATAATCAAAGGAAAGATGGCTGAATTCTATTTGGCTTAGTTATTGTGAATGCTTATTCACTGTCATCCTGTAATGGCTCACTTTCACAACACAACCTTTTATCAAATGTACTCATAGTTTCTGATTTACTTAGTTTCATGTGTTCACATTACTTAAAAATATGTTGTATTTTGTCATAACCCTTATGATAGCAGAGAAAATTAATCCAGCTTTTGCCAACGTTCTCATCATTCCCCATTTCAAAGTAAACCAGTTTGGACCTGCTCACAGAATGCATGAGCTGAGACCAGTGAATGAGATGCTGGTTGTCTCTGTGTCTGTAGCTTTAAGTTCGGCAGGAAGATCAACTACGTGAGCTACCTGAGTGAGCTGGAGGATGTGGTGAAATGTGAGCAGCTGCTCATTCCGGCCCGCGTCAAAGAGTAAGAGCTAATGTCACGCTCCACATTTAGTTCCACACATCTCCTTTAATATCACTCACAATTGATATTTGCATTTGATTCTTCCTGCATGCTACCGTTATCGTTGTTTACCCTGCATGTGTTTCATGGTGTTTGTATCCGCGTCCTGTTCTAATACATTGAAACCTCCACACATTTGTTTTTCATCTTTGTGAACAGATGTTATGTCACGTTGACGAGCTGATGTCTTTGTCTGTGTCAGGTACGACAACCAGCTGAGAGCATCTCTGAAGCCCAGCGCCCAGCCCCCCACGTCCCCTCTCCACAGCCCCCCCCTCCCTAACCAGCTGTTTGGGGTACCTCTTGCATTGTAAGTCACCAAATCTCTGCTGATTTCTATATATTGATTGATAACTATATTTACTCAAGTACTGTACTTAAGTACAAATTCAAGGTACTTGTACTGTCTTGACTATTTCCCTTTTATGCAACTTTATACATTTCAGAGGCAAACATTGTACTTTTTACTCGGGGAGGCTTAGTTACTTTTCAGATTACATTTGTTTTCATTCCCTTTCTGTTCAGTGAAAATATAAGTGTTTTGGATAAACTGATGGATGAAGTGTTCCTTAATGAGTTCAAAGGATTCTCCTACGTGTTGTGTTAAATATACATAAGTACTATGAGCTAGAAAGTACATCATTACAAAGCTGAGCTCATTCAGAACAGCAACGCTACAAACATATGATGATCTTAGAGAATATAATGCATTGCTGTAGACTTAACTGTATATAAAGATGATACAATTAGCACAACCATAAACATCTACTGCAGTAAAATGCAACATACACATTATTGCAGCAGTGATATTAATCCAGAAACATCATATATGATAGTAAAACACTGACAGGGAACATTTTACTGCTCAATTTCCATTTCTACTATAAGTACTTTACTTACTTTCAATGTAGCTGATAATACTAACATACTTTTACTTAACTAAGGTTTTGAATGAATGATTTTTACTTGTAGTGTTGCATTTTTTCTCTAAATGTTAAATGGTATTGTATTAAAGCCCCAGTAACCTCTCATGACCCTGGCTGTATTGGACATCATTGGTCTAAGCTTGTTATCTCAACCACAGGCTGAGACAGAGGAACCCAGACGAGGATCCTATCCCCATGGTGATGAGAGACACCATCAGCTTCCTTTCAGAGCAAGGTTGTGTGTGTGTCCGTGTGTGTGTCCGTGTGTCCGTGTCCTTTTTTGTTTCTGAAATAATTGAATGATGCAACCCTGGATGTTATTTACTAAACTCCCACTGTATGTTGTCTTCCTTCAGGTCTGGAGATTGAAGGGATCTTCAGACGGTCTGCCAATGTGACTCTGGTGAAGGAGGTCCAGCTCAGATACAACTCGGGTAAGACAGCAGGCCTGTTTAACCTGTGTGTTGTCTTTATGCGTTTGAGCAACATGTCATTGCTCAGACTTCGTTGTTTTGTCTTATGACTTCCTGTCTACACAGGAAGTGGGGATGTGTTCTGAAGATTGACTGTGAATGCTTGTGATCACCTTGTGCCAACACATGAATGTGATCAGTTGTATAATGGTAAACGGAGGTGGAACAATCCCCCTGATTCTCAGGTGTGTTCCCTGCAAAGCTGCTCTTCTTACTCCATGCACACAGGGTTTCTATGCAGGAGCTGTTTCCCAAGGGCTGACATGACAATCCCAAATGTAAAGCCTGATTGGCTAAGAATTCAAAATGGGAAAAGAATAGATGCTAACATGTGTAAGGCAAATGCACTGTGGTCTTGTCCCAGTACCGTCTGCACCCAGAGTCAATTCAATTCAATTTATTTTTGTATAGCCCAAAATCATAAATTACAAATTTGCCTCAGAGGGCTTTACAATCTGTACACAACGACATCCTCTGTCCCAGAACCTCTCATTGACTCAGGAAAAACTCCCCCAAAAAAACCCTTTCAACAGGGAGAAAAATGGAAGAAACCTTCAGGAGAGCAGCAGAGGAGGATCCTCTCCCAGGATGGACAGAGTACAAAAATAGATGTCATGTGTACAGAATGAACAGCATAACAGAGTTACAACACGTTCAATTCACTTGACAGAAATGATTCATGTAATAATAGCAGCAGGTGACGGGGAGGACCACAGCAGGACGCAGGACCAGGGACCAGATTTAACCACGATCCATAGAAACCTGCGAGGCGAGAAGGCACAAAGACTTCGGAGATGCAGCAGAGTTAGTAATGTGCATTAATGGTGCATGAATTCATACAGAAGGAAAATAGAGAAGAATGTGCGTCAGTAGGGTCACGGCAGGAACCAGGAGGCAAGACCAGGGTCCAGATGCAACCACGATCTGTGGAAACCTGCGAGGCGAGAAAGCACAAAGACTCCGGGGGAAGAAGTAGAGTTAGTCATGTGCATTGATAGAACATTAATTCATACAGAAGGAGAGAGAGAAAAGGATAGAGGAGCTCAGTGTATCCTAAGTTGTCCCCCAGCAGTCTAGGCCTATAGCAGCATATCAAGGGGCTGGAAAGAATGGACCAGGGCAAACCTGAGCCAGCCCTAACTATAAACCTGAGCCAGCCCTAACTATAAGCGCTATCAAAGAGGAAAGTCTTAAGTCTACTCTTAAATGTGGTCACTGTGTCTGCCCCCCGGACTGAAAGTGGAAGCTGGTTCCGTAGAAGAGGAGCTTGGTAGCTGAAGGCTCTGGCTCCCATCCTACTTTTTAAGACTCAAGGAACCACAAGCAGCCCCGCATTCAGTGAGCACAGCTCTCTAGTGGGGTAATATGGTACTATGAGCTCTCTAGTGGGGTAATATGGTACTATGAGATCCTTAAGATATGATGGTGCCTCACCAATTAAGGCTTTGTAGGTGAGGAGAAGGACTTTAAATTTGACTCTGGATTTTACAGGGAGCCAGTGCAGAGAAGCTAATACAGGAGTAATATGATCTCTTCTCTTAGTTTTTGTTAGTGCACGAGCTGCAGCATTCTGTATCAACTGGAGAGATTTAAGAGACTTATTAGAGCAGCCTGATAATAAGGAATTACAGTAGTCTAGTCTAGAAGTAACAAATGCGTTAACTAATTTTTTTGCATCACTTTGAGACGTGTCTAATTTTTTAAATGTTACGTAGGTGAAAAAAGTCAGTCCTTGAAATTTGTTTTACATGAGAGTTAAAGGACAAGTCCTGATCAAAGATAACTCCGAGATTCTTTACGATGGTGCTGGGTGCCAGGGCAATGCCATCAAGAGAAACCACATCATTAGATAGTTGATTTCGGAGGTGTTCTGGGTCTAGTAAAATAACTTCAGTTTTGTCTGAGTTTAACATCAGGAAGTTGCAGGTCATCCATGTTTTTATATCTTTGAGACATGCTTGAAGTTTAGCAAGCTGGTTGGTTTCGTCTGGCTTGATCAATAGATATAGTTGAGTATCATCAGCATAAAAATGAAAGTCTATGGAGTGTTTTCTGATAATATTGCCCAAAGGAAGCATATATAAGGTGAATAAGATTGGTCCAAGCACAGAACCTTGTGGAACTCCGTGACTGACGTTGGTGGTCATCGAGGTTTCATCGTTTACATATACAAACTGAGATCGATCTGATTAATAGGATTTAAACCAGCTTAATGCGGTGCCTTTAATGCCAATCAAATGTTCTAATCTCTGTAATAGGATGTGATGGTCAATGGTGTCGAACGCAGCACTAAGGTCTAACAAGAAAAGGACAGAGACAAGTCCTTTATCTGATGCAATTAGAAGGTCTTTAGTAATTTTCACCAGTGCTGTCTCTATGCTGTGGTGTTTTTTAAATCCTGACTGAAAATCCTCAAATAAACTATTGTTATGTAGAAAGTCACATAACTGATTTGCGACTACTTTCTCAAGGATCTTAGAGAGGAAGGGAAGGTTAGAGATCGGTCTATAGATAGCCAACACCTCTGGATCAAGAGTGGGCTTCTTGAGAAGAGGCTTAATTACAGCTACTTTAAAAGACTGTGGTACATGGTCTGTTAGTAAAGACAGATTGACAATATCCAGCAGACAGGTGCCAATCAAAGGTAAAACTTCTTTAAGCAGCCTCGTCGGGACGGGGTCCAAGAGACAGGTAGAAGATTTAGAAGTAGAAATTGTTAAAGACAATTTTTTAAAGTCGATGGGAGAGAAGCCGTCCAAACATATATCAGGGTTTATAACTGTTTCCAAGGATAGATCGGCACTGGTTGAGGGCAAGAGATTATTAATCTTGTCTCTAATACTAAGAATCTTATCATTGAAGAAGCTCATGAAGTCATTACTACTAAGGTCTTTAGGAATACACGGCTCAACAGAGCTGTGACTCTCTGTCAGCCTGGCTACAGTGCTGAAGAGAAACCTGGGGTTGTTCTTATTTTTCTCTATTATTGATGAGTAATAGGCTGCTCTGGCATTACGGAGGGCCTTCTTATATGTTTTAAGACTATCTCGCCAAACTAACCGAGATTCTTCTAAATTGGTGGAACGCCATATCCTTTCAAGCTTTCGCAATGTTTGTTTTATTTTGTGGGTTTGAGGGTTAAACCATGGAGCGAACCTCCTCTGCTTTATTATCTTCTTTTTTAGAGGAGCTATATAGTCTAGTGTCAGTCTCAGTGAGCCTATAGCACTATCGACTAGATGATCAATCTGGGACGGACTAAAGTTAGTACAGGAGTCCTCCGTTATATTGAGACATGATATTGAATTAAATACCGATGGAATCGCTTCTTTAAATTCAGATAGAAATTCAGAATACGGACCTGGGGCCCGGTACACTATGACAAATAGAATTGGCTGTATTGTTTCCAGGTTGGATGTGAAAGACTAAGAACAAGGCTTTCAAATGAGTTGTAGTTTAATTTAGGTTTAGGGTTTATTAGTAGGCTTGAGTCAAGGATGGCTGCTACTCCACCTCCTCGGCCGGTGCCTCGAGGAATGTGAGCATTAATGTGACTTGGAAGAGTTGATTCATTTAGGCTGACATATTCTTCATGACAGCCAGGTTTCAGTCAGACAGAATAGATCAATGTGATTGTCTGATATTAAATCATTCACTAATACAGCTTTAGATGACAAAGATCTGATATTTAAGAGTCCACATTTAATTTTCCTTTTTTGTTGCACTGTTGCATTGGTGGTGTTAACTTTTATGAGGTTATTTTGTACAACTCCTCTTCTGGTTACTTTTGATTTAATTAATTTAAGTGGCCGTGGGGCAGACACAGTCCCTATATAGTTTTGGGTGGGTAACTGCTCTAATGGAAGTGCAGAGAAGGGTGTAAGACTACAACTCTGCTTCTGCTTTCTGGTCTGAACTCTGGGTTTAGGTCCCCAAACAAAGTTGGTCAGATTTGCAGAAATGAGATCAACTTGAAGTCAGAGTTTGAGAAGTCTGTAAAGCTGTCTGAGTGGCCGTTCAAAACGTGTAAATACAATATTTTCTTCATCTACAACACAGTGGAGACTCATGCATCCGATCCAACTGATCTGATATTTCTCAATATCATTAAAGGTTCATAGTAGACTGAAGATTGATACTAGATCAATCTCAACCGGATCATTCCTTAATATTGTATTGTAATTGTTTTCTGTTGGTTCAAAATATATGTTAATTGTAGGTCTGAACAACAAAAGGACCACAAACAACTATTCTTCATTCATGAGAGTTTTGTTTTTTCATGATCTGCTATTTCCCCCATTTACTTTTATTATGGATACAATTAAAGTCAGAGAGAGCGTGAGAGTCTCTGTCAGCAGAAACACATAATTTATCCTCATTTCCATTCAGTCACCTGAGGCTGATAATTCCTAAGCGTCGGGTTACCAATACTAATAATCATTTTTAAAAATAGTCAAAAAAACATACTTTTATAAACCCTCATATTCCAAAATGATTACCAATGTGCATCATAATAAAAAAACCTATACAATGAACTGTAAAGTATAAAAAAAAAACATAAAAATTTTTTTTAGAGCAGGGGTGGGCAATTATTTTTCCCAAGGGGCCACATGAGAAACAAGGACTGTTGTGGAGGGCCGGACCAATAGACTGAACTTAATCCTGCTCAATATTATTCCACCTCTTCATAAAAAACAGTACATTTTATGGTTTTGATAAGCTGCGAGTGGTAAGAGTGAATGTCATGATCAGTGGTGGAATGTAACTAAGAATATTTACTTAAGTACAAATTCAAGGTACTTGACTTAAGTATTTCTATTTTATTCAACTTTGTACTTCCATTCCACTACATCGCAAAGGGAAATATTGTACTTTTTACTCCACTACATTTGTCTGGCAGCTTTAGTTACTAGTTACTTTGCACATTACAATTTTTCAAACCCTTCCTAACTTCCCAAACTGAACAACTGTGTATAAAGGAGTTAAAACAAGCTCCACCTTAAACATCTGCAGCAGGAATAATGATCCAAACAGATATACATATTAAATATCCGTATATAATAAAACACTGACTGGGATCACGTTTCTGCAAAATTTGTACTTTTATCACTATTGTTCGTAATCCAATTACCTCATTTTCTGTTTTCCAGTTCTGTGTGAGAACTCTTGTCTGTGTTGGGCTTGAATGAAGCTCTGAAGTCAGGCTGAATGTCTGAGGTGGAGATGAGAAGGTAGAATGTCTGAGGTGGATATGAGAAGGTAGAATGTCTGAGGTGGAGATGTGAAGGTAGAATGTCTGAGGTGGAGATGTGAAGGTAGAATGTCTGAGGTGGATATGAGAAGGTAGAATGTCTGAGGTGGATATGTGAAGGTAGAATGTCTGAGGTGGATATGAGAAGGAATGTCTGAGGTGGATATGTGAAGGTAGAATGTCTGAGGTGGATATGAGAAGGTAGAATGTCTGAGGTGGATATGAGAAGGTAGAATGTCTGAGGTGGATATGTGAAGGTAGAATGTCTGAGGTGGATATGAGAAGGTAGAATTTCTGAGGTGGATATGTGAAGGACAGCTGACAGGTGATTGTCAGTGAGAGAGGATCTGTATCTGTATTTGTTAAACTTTATCACGGAGAATGTTTGTTTACATATGGAGGTAGATCCAAAGAGAAACAACATCTTCTGAACCAAAAATGAGCATTGTTGTGTTGCTCCGCATGTTTTGTCTCATAATGGAGATTCACATTGTAAACACTGCAACCTGTTCTCCACAAACTAAGCACACGGCTTTACCTTCGACTTCAGTAAATAAATACTTAGAAGTCCATGTTTAGTTAAAAACTCTACACTCTCTGTATCAATCTGACTGGCTGACAGCTAACTCACATCTCCTGTAAACTCAGTTCAACACATCGCAGTGACGCTGCTGATCGCACACACTCAAAAATGTACTAACATACATGAATTGAGAAATAAAAACCAGCAACAGTCGCCTTCAAAATAAAAGCAATGCAGCTGTATTCCGTGCATTATGTACACTTATTTACGTTTTATTCCTAATTTCCCATCGACCTCCCGCGGGCCGGTCGACGACAGCCAAAGGGCCGGGTGTAGCCCGGGGGCCATACAGTGCCCAGGTCTGATTTAGGGTGATGAAGTTAGCAAATACAAGAACAAAGTTATTTGTGTGTGTGTGTGTGTGTGTGTGTGTGTGTGTGTGTGTGTGTGTGTGTGTGTGTGTGTGTGTGTGTGTGTGTGGTTCTTCAGACTGCTTGCTGGCTGCCTTGGTGCCTCGCTTTCTGAGACGGCGCCATTGCCACCTTCTGAAGTGGGTTGAGTTTCACTGCTGCCCTAATTTGTTTTGCAACTTGTGTCTTTTCTGCAGTCTGTTGAGGAAGCACAAACAAAACACACATTGAGTGTATCGATGAAGGTTTGTTTTCACTCAAGTACTTTAAAGAACATATCTTTACTTACACGTTCCACCTCTCTGGTGAACTCCTCTTCTTTCATTTCATCCTGCTCCTCTAAGCAGGAGTTGCCCGACTGGGGCAGAGGTGGATCCACTGGCGGCGGAGGCAGGGGTTGGAGGCAGGGGTTGGAGGCACAGTCGGCTCTGACCCCTCATGTGCTGTGGCCTCGGTTTCCGGTTCTGGCTTGGCCCGCTTGGCCTGGCCTTTGCACTATTGTCCCCCCCCCTCCACCTCCTCCTCTTCACCTGCCCCGCTGCCAACTTCACCTGGCTTTGGCTGAACCCATCTTCCCACCCAATCTTCGCCTCCTCCATCCACGCGCATTACGTGCACAGTGCTACCTCCTCATCCCCTCTTCTGCCCGACCACACTGATAGTTGGGGACTCCATAATCAGGAATATCTGTTTCTTCAACGCAGCCACACACTGTTCCCCCGGAGTGGTGGCTCCCGACATCCTTCTGAATCTGCCACTCCTGCTGCACGCATTCCCGAACACCTTTCTCACAGTTATCCTTTATATGGGAATCAACGACACAGCCCTCTAATAGTCTGAGCTCATTCCACCATTTAGGAGCAGGATAGCAAACAGTGGTGATGTTGTTGAGTGTTTAGCTCAGTGATGGAGCTTCAAGCCAATTGGCCGATGCAGAGCAGAGTGAGCGGGCTGGGGTGTAAGGTTAGACCATGTCCTGGTGTAAGGTTAGACCATGTCCTGGATTTAAACTGGACCCCATCTGTTCACAGCATGGTACGCAAGTACCAATGTTTTGAAACGGATGCGAGCAGCCACCGGTAACCGGCAGCCACCGGTAACCAGTGGAGGGAGCAGAGGAGCAGAGTAGTGTGGGTGAATGCGAGGTTTTCTGTCCAAGGAGAATAAGGGACGGGCAGCGTCACATGGGTGTAGCCGACGATATCTCTGGACGCCAATAGGGCTTTGTCAGCGGCAGCCACTGCACGGAGACAGCGTGGGTGTCCTGCAGTGACTGGTTCTAATTTAGCAGAAAAATGTGCTCCCGGTCGGACTCTGTCACCGTGAGAGTGTAAAAGGACTGATGTCATGCAGCCGTTGTTTTTGTCTACAGCCTGTGTGAATGGCCTGGTGGGGTCAGGAAGACCCAGTGTGAAGGTCTATAAAAGCTTGTTCTGCCTCAGGAGTCCATGTGAGTTGGTCATGTGACGTGATGTGGCTAGGCTATCTCTCAGGGCCTCATTGTACAGGTGACTCACATTAACCCTGGCAGAGACGTGTGAATTTATATGGTTTGCCACTGGAATTAAAGGCGAACCAAAACAGACTTTCTGGGTGAACTGGGACACTGAAAAAGCCATTAGAAAGGTCCACAACAGAAAAGCACATGGCATTAGAAGGTACTTGTGACAGAATGGTGTAAGGATTTGGCCCAGTCGGGGCTCTGGGTTGGACCGCTGCTTTACTGCTGGAGCTCCTTCCTCTCTGATTTTCTTCACAGGGAAGGTGGGAGTGCAAACAGACGAGTTTTTACAGCGGACAGTTACTCCAGCCTGCAGAAGAGAGTTAACCACAGGTGTAAAACCATCAATGGCCTCTTGTTTCAGTGGATACTGTGGGTTGCAGGGCCTGTGAGTCGACTTTGGAGTAATGACCACAGGTTGAGCATTCCTTATCAAGCCAACGTGCAATTAAAAGTAGTAAAAGTCACAGTGGAAAATTACCATCACATAATACATACTATTGTACTTATAATATAATAGTAATATTTTGAATACAGGATTTGCTTGTCAAAGTATTTTACACTGTAGTATGACACATTTTACTAAAGTAGAGCTCTGAGTATTTCTCCCACCTCTGTACTATAATTCAAATATGAAAAGGTTTTTCTTTCCTCCAGGCATAATTCAAGATACATTTCTCCTTTCCTCCTCCCGCTGAGTCACTAAGCTGATGACCATCAGAACCCCCCCCACACCCTACACACACATAGGTTGAGAGACCTGTATTTACCTAGACATGCTATGTAAACACTAATACTTTCACACATATTACGTTTTTTGTCGATTTGTCACACATTTAAAATGTTGTTCTGGGCTTAGGCCCCCCAAAAATGACCTGGTGACACCACTGTGATGGACTAAGGGAGAATGTAGATACGATGTTTGGGATGGAGTTTCTTTTCTCATTGAGCTTGTGTTTGTGTGTTTCGTAGGTGTGACAGTGAACTTCCGAGAGATGGAAGACATCCACTTGGCTGCTGTGATTCTGAAGACATTTCTGAGGGAATTACCTGAGCCTCTGCTGACCTACAAGCTCTACAACGACGTCGTCAACTTCACCTGTAGGATCAAACATTCACTACTGTTTTTATTCTCATTACAATTCCATGAAATCTTATTCTTCTAAAATTAGATGCAAACAACCACAACTCAGGCAACAATTTCCAATGAACAAAGTTGCTTTTGCTTGGGAGGAAGCAGGCCAAGGATCAATGCAATTCTTCTCAGATTCTTACTTATAGTTGGAACAATTGCTCTTTGGGTTTTCAATTCTGCCATAATGTATAATACCATTTCAGTCTTTTTGTAAAACATTTCCACTTTTCTATTGATACATTTATTAATTTAATTTAACTTTATTTAGTTTTTTGTGATTGTGGTCGGGGATTAGAGACCAAACTTGGTCATATAATATAAAATTAACTCATGGAAATGAGTGACCTAATGAATGAAATTGTGATGATGATAATAATAATAAATGATTAAGTAAATGATCTTTACACATAGTGACACACAAATCCTTTTTTTTACGAAACAAGTCTAACTAAAAGTAATCTTCCATCAAGGCTAACACATTTTAATACCCCATTCAGACCAAGTCTGTGTTGGTGGTCTATCTGAATAGCTTCTGCTGAGCAACTTCACTGATGTTTTGTCACAAGTAAATGGTAATGGTAGTTGGACTTGACCTTGATTAGCGTCTTTGTAGTCTTCCGACCACTCGAAGCGCTTCACACTACAAGTCATCATTCATGCACAGCCACCATCAGTGTTTGATGTTTTGATTTTGAATGATACCGATGTTAAAGTGACGCCCCAGAAAAGGAGCAAGAGAAAGGAAAAATAAATGAGAGAGAAATAGAAAGCCTGCACATGTAGGCGAGTGAGAGAGAGAGACCGAACACATACAGGGAGAGGTGCAACTAAAGCTCTGTTTTGATTTGGTAATTATGTGGTTTATTACTGAAGAGAACCTATTCTCTGCCAGCTGAGACAAGCAAAGTGACAGCTGACTCATGAATGAGGGTTGAAAGAGGTCTAAATACTAAATGCAACGCTTTCCACAGCTGAACAGTTTACTCTTTGTAAAATTCAGACATGTTGGTGCGTTAAGGAAAAGCTGTGTGCTCTCTCACCTCTGAGCTTTACCCCCCACTGCGTCATCAGTCCTCAAACAACGCACACACACACACACACACACACACACACACACACACACACACACACACACACACACACACACACACACACACACACACACAGACAGGGGAATGACAACAATTAGGAGTTTGCCTTGTGTATTACTTCATATATGCTTTAAAATACCAGGTTACTACAGTCTATGCAAATGCATCTGAATTCCTGTGGAACCTGATTTCTTACTTAGGTACTCGTAAATGTACTGATTGGGTACTGCATCTACATCCTAAACCAGCTCTCTTTCCCAATGGTGTCTGTGTTTGTGGTGTGCCAGCTGTATCCAGTGACAGCCAGGTGGCATTTATGAAGACACTGGTGGAGTCGCTCCCAGAGGAAAACTTTGCTTCACTTCGATACCTCATCACATTCCTGGCACAGGTACAGACTTCACTTCCCATCACTTACTCTCCAGAACCTGTGTGTGTGTGTGTGTGTGTGTGTGTGTGTGTGTGTGTGTGTGTGTGTGTGTGTGTGTGTGTGTGTGTGTGTGTGTGTGTGTGTGTGTGTGTGTGTGTGTGTGTGTGTGTGTGTGTGTGTGTGTGTGTGTGTGAGCCAACAGTGAAGTGAATAAGATGACCAACAGTAACCTCTCTCTGTGTGTGTGTGTTTTAGGTATCAGCCAACAGTGAAGTGAATAAGATGACCAACAGTAACCTGGCTGTGGTGTTTGGTCCTAACCTGCTCTGGGGGCGGGACAACGCCATGTCACTCAGCGCCATTGGGCCAATCAACAACTTCACCAGAACTCTGCTGGACCAGCAGCATCTGGTCTTTACCTAAATCTTGCCCCTTCACCCTGCAGTCTCTCATCCAGTCAGAAACACCATATTCTATTAAAACACGATACACTTTAAAAAGATCCTGTGGACCAATTACATTTCATTTAGTTCCTCCTCAGTCTTTACATTCCGATTGGCCCGTTAGCGGTGTCTTATTGTTCTATCAAGCGGTCTGGACTGCTGCTAGCTTCTGGCCCTCATGTCCATGTGACTCCAGGCATGTGGGTGGAAATGGTACATATGAGACTGCAGCCAAATAAGCCTAAATAAACAAAGTACAGCACATTTACAGCTAATAAGTTGTTGACATAGCATCAATCAAAAGTCTGTCTGACATGTTATGCATTTTTGCTGGTTTGTTGTTGCTTTTTGTCATTTTGATAAGATCAGTAATCATAAACGACAACAAAAAAACTAGCTGATATGAGTTGAAAGAGTCACTCCCGGATTTTGTTCCAGAATTTTATTTCTCAAGAGACCTTGAAAGAAATGTGGTCAGAATTAAAGAAATCTCCAAAAGCACTGTATCATACATTTCCCATAATGCAGCTTAATGGGACCCTACCTTCCTGGTGACACAGTCTAGTAGTTCAGCTTTCTGTTCTACTTTGTCGTCTCCAAGCCGAGCTCACGTTACTTCCTCACATTGGACTCGGTTCCCCTGGAGCCACGGAGGACACTGTAACGGGTTGTAACATAATTAGGGAGTGTATCTTTCAGAACATAAATGCATTCAAATAAAATATGTATTAATTATGTCAGGCAACCTGCAGTTCTGTCACATAGTAACATTTCTGACTCTTCCACCAAACCAACCCTCAAAGACTCCAGTCCCAGGTGCATGTGTTTCTACTTGTGTTCCAGTGTCATCTCTCATCTCGAGAGATTAATAGCCGTTAGAAGACTTAGATGTCTCCAGTCGTTCTCTGTATCCCTGTGCTGTTGTCTGTTGTTTCTATCAAGTGTCAAAGAACTGGCCTCCAGCTGTATAATAACTAGATAATGACTTTAGGTTAAATAATAACTAGATAATGACTTTAGGGTGAATAATAACTAGATAATGACTTTATGCAGTTACCAAACACTCCTTCTAGGATCATGATCCCAAACTTAAAGAGAGGAGGAATGATGAGGGGAGGTGTGAGTTTCAGGTTCAAACGGTGAACTTGGTACTGAACGCTGTGGACAATCCTTCTAGAAGCCAATAGAAGGAGAGCGGTGTCATATACAGCACTGTACTATATCCTGCTGATGATGATTCTTTATGGTTCTCTCCTTACTATATTTGACTTTAATATTGTATTAATATTTTCTCTGGATTTCTCTTATTTTAACAGTATAATTAGCTTAACTCCGTTGTCATTGTAGGAAACTGATTCTGACATATCTCATTGTAGTTCACCAGAGAAGCAGTTTTTAGTGGTTTGGGATAAACAAGACTAGTGAGGGGTAATATTTAATGGTACAGAAACAGGACTAAGAATTACAAGCAGATACACAAACAGTTGAGCATGGATTACGGCCCGTTTTTTAAGTAGTGTGACAGACTTTTATCCCCTTAATGGCAGAGAAGCAGATCTTTATTTAGAATTTAATGCAAAATCCACACTTCCTTCATGTTTTCCTGCAGCCTTGATTCATACAGTACAATACCCAGATGTGTATTATAGGGATATAATGGGTTAGGGTTATAATTTGTAAATACAAAGCACTAATTAAAGTACTACAACAACACAGTGGTGTCATACTCACCACTCACTCATTCAGTCTCATGGAGTCATTCCAGTATGCCATTGGAACTATTCCTTCATCTTAGATTTCTCCAGTGTTTCCCATATTGGTCAGCTTTAAATTTGAAACATTTGTAGGAAGTATTACGGTTCATTGAGGACAGATTACGTGGGCCAAGAAAACCAAGGAAGGGAAAGACTTGAGCTAATTGTTTTTGTGTTGGAGCAGCAGAGTGGTGGGCGTCTGCTCCGTGTGGCATTAGTGACTTGACTTATGATGTTTATGTAAAAATGTGACTACATCACAAAATGGGGCTCCTGTAACATCAAGAAAAACTTAGAACTATTTAAATTCTAGTGTTGTTGTGGGCACTGTTAAAGGAAGTGAGGAGAAAAGCAGGATCCCTGCTGTGTGCTCCTTATTGGCTTCACCCTGAGGCTGCTGGGTATTGAAGTTGAAAGTGTTTTGAAAGCATTATCCTCAGCACCCGCACATCCAGTGTTCAGGGCAGCTTCAGTCAGACTGGTGAGTGTCTGAGTGGAGACTGGGAGACTGGGAGAGGCTTGTGGCCTAATGGTTTGATGGGGGTCGTATGAGATGAGCATGGCCCCTGCAAAAGTATGACATTGCAAATTTGGTGGTATGAGTTAATGTTGTAGTCTTTTTGTTGGCAGTCTTTGGCGGCCTCGACTCAGACCTTCGTGGTCGCCAATTATGTTGTGGCAGAATGGTGAGGAAGACAGCTTTTCGGATTCGGGCAACCAGCGGGAGCCGTTTATTGTCTGCACAAGAACACAATCTTCATACAACAAGTTCAACAAACTCCTGACACCAGGATCTCCATTTTGTTACTATATACCTCCCTTCACGCCACTGTCCACCAATCAGGTTCTAGTACGTCATCCCGGACATATCTGGGCAGATGTAGGAATATTAGAGCTTAGGACATAACAGGAAATGTTGTTCAGGTCAAGTTAACTTTCTTGGCAGGTAATCGAGGGTCTTTGGCAAGTCACATCATGATTGTACAAAGCATCTTATTGGCCTTCAGACGGGCCTGGTCTCCAGTTTCCTGAGAATCATTTCTAATGACAGTTCCCAGATAACTTGTTATTCATGAGTCATTATTTTAAGGCTGTGTACAGATTTCATAGTGTTACATAATCATATGGTCACATAACACCTTTTCTTCAACATCAGTACCATTACCTCTGTACATTCTAGATCAGTAACAGTGTGTAGCACGGTGCTGACCGGGCCCTTTACCAGCAGGATAACAGTGTGTAGCACGGTGCTGACCGGGCCCTTTACCAGCAGGGTAACAGTGTGTAGCGCGGTGCTGACTGGGCCCTTTACCAGCAGGGTAACAGTGTGTAGCGCGGTGCTGACCGGGCCCTTTACCAGCAGGGTAACAGTGTGTAGCGCGGTGCTGACTGGGCCCTTTACCAGCAGGGTAACAGTGTGTAGCGTGGTGCTGACTGGGCCCTTTACCAGCAGGGTAACAGTGTGTAGCGTGGTGCTGACTGGGCCCTTTACCAGCAGGGTAACAGTGTGTAGCGTGGTGCTGACTGGGCCCTTTACCAGCAGGTTGCACACTGGTCCAGCACAGTGTAGTCTCTGCCGTTGGACTGTGTATTCTATTTGTAGTCCTAGTTGTGGAGCTGGTCATGGGCCAAACAGGAAGTGAGAGCATCCAATGAGCTTTCTAGTAAAGAGACCTCGGTGCACACAGGGGTTTCATTGTTTCTGGGAATAGGCCTTATAAAGTACCTGGCCTAGTCTGCTCTAGGTTTTCTTTTTGTTGACTGGGGAATTTCATTATGGTCTTATGAAAAGGTTTCAGAATTTTTCACTTAATCTTTTTCATCTTCTTCTTTTTCACAACCTCACCAAAACAAGCCTGAACAGCTCCACCAGGGGGAGACTGCTCCAGCCTCCCGGTGTTCTCTGTCCACCGCTCGGCCAATCCTTTAGGGCAACAGACTCCTCCGACATATAACACACACAATCCTTTTAAACAAGTTAAAGCAAGTCTTTAGTTGACTTCTATTTTTTTGTTGATGCTGTACTCCGTTAACTTTACTTCATAGCGGCGTGGAGCAGCAGGGCTGGAGAGAATGTGGCCAAACTAAAAAAAACTACTTTAATCTACTTGAATCAGCTGTTATATTTGTAGTTAGTGGTTAAACAATTTTTTTTCAATTCAGATATAGGTTAGAATCCAGTCTTTTAATTTTCCACAATTACTGGAGAGAACAATGTGTTTCTGGTTGTTATTGAAAGAGTTAACTTGCCAATGGACATGGAGTCGTGTTATGAAATAGTGTGCAGCCAATCAACTCCTGATGTTGCTGCCACCAGATAAACATGTAATCAATGGCTTCCCTGTTGATGATGCTTGAGCAGCACACAGACAAATAATGACCTTTATGACTTTGGACTTTACTCAAATCTTAAAGCCAAGATTTGGGAAGTGCAAAACAACAGCTTTGTCTAGAAGTCTCTGCTTGACTGTATTTACTGCAAGATGATGTGTAACAGTAGTAGTTCCTAACTCTCTAGTCGGGAACCCGCAAGGTCAAACAGAAGACAAAATATTACTGTGTTTATTTGTTCTGGTTCATCTGGTGCACCAGTGGTGATGTGGTTCATCTGGTTGGTTCAGCTCTCTGGGCAGTGTTCAGGCCGGTGCTGTTCTGAGGTTCTGTGTCACTGTTGTTACAGCTCCATGTTTTTTAATTACATGTAATTCCTAAGCCAAATAGTATTTCTGCAATTATCATCGTCTGTACTGTTTATTTGGTCTTGATTCAGTTCCCCAAGCCTTAATTTAAAAGATGTTTTCTTATCTTTTGCCATCTGTCTGTAAATTCAGCTCACTTGAAGCATTGCATTCTATGTAAAATAAAAATAATATAATTTCGAGTCAAGCAGCTCAGTGTACTTTTGACCTCTAGTGGTTCTACTGTACATGACTTTGGATGTAAGTCACAGAAACAGAGTGAGCAGTTTGACCTTTGTGACCTTGTTCCTTTGTGTCTTGTTTCTGTTGTCATGCAGTTTATGTAAAGACTCAGTAAAGTCAGTTGTCTTTTATTTTGTGAATGGCCAGAGTACTTGCAATAGCTAAGTATTAGTGTTGTAATGTTGCTATGATACTTAATAGGATGTGACTGAAAAGCACCAAAAGATATTTAGTTTGACTGAAGCTGAAAGCAAGAAATCAATCTCAAATGTTTACTACCTGTTGTAACTCCGTCATGTCAATCCCATGGTAATCGGCATGCTATAGGTGTGTATATGGGTGTGTGTTTATTGGCTTTTTTTTAATATATATATATATATATATATATATATATATATATATATATATATATATATATAAAAAACAAAGAATTTAAGATGAATCTAACAGTTTTTCTTCATGAAATATTGACAGGTTGGTGGTACGAGTTTTTCCATTTGACAACTGCAATATGTGTGTGTGTGTGTGTGTGTGTGTGTGTGTGTGTGCATGCTTGTGCCTTATTGGTTCCTCCCACGTGGTCGTGTAATCAGCCGTCAAAGTGCCGTGTACCGTTCTGCCATAGATGAAATGTTCAGCACAGCTTTGTGTTTGTGGTCCGACGGGCTGAAGGTTCTGGAACACAAGGAGACACAGAGCTTCTGTGAACTCCTGCGCTTGTTGAACACAGCTCTTACTGTAATGGATGATCACAGGCTTGAGAAATTGAACCTCATAAATACGAAATCTATAACGTCTGAAGAGGATTGATCCTCATTAAAGATTTTGTTTTGTAATTAATCTTGATATTCTGATACATAAATGAAATGCAATTCTGAAATTATATTAGTCTTTTTTTTCTTGTCACATGTGTTTCTACAATATCCAGTCAACCAAATATTTATTTGTAATTCACAAACCAAATTCTCCCTCCACTTTATAATCTGATTAAATATCAGATTGTTTTTACTTTATTTTTATTTTTACAGTAATATCAACCAAGTATAGTTTGTTTATTAAATTTGATGACACTGTTTCCTCTCAACTCTGCTGGTCAATTACACCTCTGTCCAATCTATGGATTTTTGTACTGTAACCGTTGTCATGGTGACAGTGAACTATATTTCTCTATTGGAGAAATATTTTGGTTTCCAGGATGATTTAGTGATATTTCTTTTAATTTTTTTCATCCATTACTTTAGATATTGTGGATGTTAGTCTTATATATCTTTCATTATAATGGCAATATACTGTAATATCAATGTGTTCAAACAATAAATGAATGGTAAATACAAGCTGAGGTTTTTACTATTAAGAGGACGACTGTGCAGTCTGCAAAGATCACACATATTTGTATACTAACATGTCTTTCACAGTGTACACACAGCGTTTGACCAAACCCCCTCATCAATTCTTAACCAAAAGCATTCGCAAATCTTATGACATGAAATGGAACAAACCTGTGCTTTTTAATGTACAGAGGGAAAATGAAGCTCACAATCGAGGTTTCCAAGGTCCAAATACATATGAAAAAGATGCAAGATATCACACAAACTCAGGATACCTAAATACAGGAATTAATCAGAAAAATAAATCAATGTAAATATATCAGATGTAATAAAAGGAGACAAAATGCAGAAAGATGAGAAACCCATCATATGGTACAGAACCAACAACATTCAAACATTGGTGAGATCCATTTAAAGCATAATGCTGCTTTCTACCAAGGGAACATAGAAGAGTCAAACTATAATTTTGAAAACAATGTTTGTTTCCTAAAGAATTAAACAGAAATTCAACAAAGAAACAAAGTGGTGGCTGATGATAATGCTGCTAATGCTGGCTGCAATGAGAGTGAGTGTGTAAGTGTAGCTTCAGGGGGCCATCAAACAGAGTAGCTTTGGATATAACAATGGTCGTATCTAAAATTCCACATTTAAACCTGAAATTTAGAGAGCCTAATGTGTGTGTCCAGTTTAGCTCTATTTATTGGAAGGTCGTAGAGGGATGTGAGTTGGTCTTAAGGGGGTGGGGGGTCTTCGGGCTTTCTGCGTCGATTGGTATATGGGTCATCGGTCAACGACCTCACGTAAAAGGCATCAGAGGTCTGCGGTGATGTCGGCAACCCACCCGACCCATCTTGAAACACGGACCAAGCACGTGGGTCCGCACAGTCTGCCCGGGGGATTCAACTCGGCGTGTTAGGGACGGCCACTTGGTGTGGGAGGATCCCCTCGCGGTACATCTCCCCTGGCGTTGGCTGGCCTTCGCCTGCCGCATTTCCTCCGTGATGGTGCGCGACGACTGGCTATTGGTCGGCTTGGAAGGGTGGAGCGATGGCCTACGTCGCCCCCGGCCGATCAAAAGCGAGTCGGGTTGAGATCCCTGAATCTCGAGTAACGCAAACGATCCTGGAGAAGCTGGCGGGAGCCCCGGGGAGAGTGAAGAGAGGGAAGGGCGCCCTGGAATGAGTTTGCCCTGAGAGAGGGGCCCGGGACCTGAAAAGCGACGCGGTTCTCGCTGGCCCTTGAAAATCCGGGGAAGAAGGTGTAAATCTCGCGCCTGGCCGTACCCATATCCGCAGCAGGTCTCCAAGGTGAACGGCCTCTTGCATGTAAGATCAAGGGTCTAACTTGAAAACGACACACTTTGTGTGGTCCCGTAAGAGGGTGGGTCTCAGGCTTGCCTGGGGTTACACGAGCGTGCGGAATGCGGTGTGCTTAAGCCTCTGTATGACTCGTGTAGAGCATGCATAGATAGTGTGTGTTGAAGACAACCTCTCTGGTTAGGATGGCGTGAAACATGAATATGTCAAAAGGCCTCGCCTGTCACAGAGTACTGCGCTACCCAGTGGAGGGGATGGCCTCTCTGGGTTTCTTTGGAAGTCTATCATCTCATCACATACCTGGTTACGGAATGCAGCAGCGGCGATGCTATAAGCCAGCATCATGGTCCAGGGGAGGGCCCCCCGATCACAGCTCATATGGGGGCATGACACCTATTTACGTCTGTCGCTAATAGTCATGCAACCCAGGGAGCTGCATTTTGGTGGAATGGCTAGTTGACTCTGGAAGCCTGTGTCGGTTAGGTCGGCAATCTGTGGAGTGGCCAGAGCCTGTTGCTTGGTTGAGCGCTAAGTTGGGGACGTTGACTCGAACTGGGTACTATGGCCTGGAAAGGAAAGTGGCTCAGGCTTGGATGTTTGGCTGGGCGATAGGTGTCCAACACCGTAGGCGCTCTATAGAGCTGTGCTGGGCCGAGGTAGGAAGTTTCCCCTGGTTTGGGAGTAGTTGATAGTACCTTGGTTTGTGGCACGGGGTCAGTCAGTTGCCTGATGCATATAGGCCAGAAGCTACACGGGTGGCTTTAGCAGCACCAACCCACTGCTTGATTACCTGTGGTTGACCGACTCTGTATCTAGAGTCTACTGCGAGGGTAGGGCGTCCTGCCTGATCTCAGAACCCTACATTCGGGTATATACAACAGACCTCCGAAGCAGTTAGCTAAACCTGGGGCGACAGCGACCACATGAGGATGTCCAAAACCCAGAGAATGGTTTAGCTGCCACTTAAGAGTTGAATGGCCACGTATGGGTACTCTGTTACTCAATATGCCTGTGGGTCTCCTCAGCTGGAGCCCAGAGAACTCGCCGCCATTAAGTTGGTGGTCCCTCGTGAGCCCTGGGTTTTTATCTACATCGGCGTAACGGTGTACCAGTGTCCTAAGGCGAGCTCAGGGAGGACAGAAACCTCCCGTGGAACAGAAGGGCAAAGCAGTTAGTAATGAAAAAGTACTGTTACATGTATTGCGCAATAGTGGGAGTCCTTTGCACTCGACCAGGAAGTGGAGCAGAGCGAGGTCGCACAAATTGACCTTTGCACCCGGAAGCGGAAACCTCGCGGCTTGTTGACGTACTGAGAGTGGGAGGACTTCGAAGGAGGATAAAAGACGACACGTGTCGACGTGACGGGGCTTCCGGTGCGCGCAGAAGACTCTCTTGAGAAATATAGTTTTTATTGTGTTTAATGTGTAATTGCTTTTGATCAAAGTAAATACTTTTTTACTTAAACTTCTAACCACTTTTCGGCTTTATTTTACTGTCGGATTCCTCATGGGGCCTTGGAAGGAAAGAGTCAGTTTTTCCTAACGCAAGCGACTAATTACCTGCTGTACATCTTAAACATTTAAACACTAATATCTTTCTCCTTCTTGTAGAGGCTTCTCGCTTAATCCTACAGTTTTATTTACACATTGTTTAGTTTTGCTAACGTTAGCCACCATACTTTAGCTTAGCAGCTAGCGATGGCGTCCTTCTCCTCCTCTCCCTCTCCCACTCTTTCTTGCTCAGTGTGTCACATGCTTAGCCATTCCTCTGCCTCCCTGAATGATAATGATACATGTAATAAGTGTAGTTTGTTTGCTAGGGTGGAGGCGTGGCTCAGCGAGTTAGAGGCACGGCTCCACACTATTGAAGCTCAGTCGTTAGCTACTGTAGTTAGCCAGCCCACCCCCATAATCGGTGCGGACCATCTAGCCGTAGCTTCTGCTAGCTGTCCCCCGGCAACCCCCGAGCAGCCGGGAGGCTGGGTAACTGTCCGAAGGAAGCAGAAGTCAAAGCAGAAGCACACGGTGCACCACCAACCTCTTCATGTTTCTAACCACTTCTCCCCACTCGGCGAGACACCCGCTGAGGAACCAACTCTGGTTATAGCTAGCTCAATAGTCAGAAACGTGAAGATAGCGAAGCCAGGGGCCACAATCACATGCATTCCGGAGCCTTGCTCTCCGGAGCCTCACTCTCCGGAGCCCCAGCCTCGCTCCCCGGGGCTCCAGCCTCTCGCTCTCCGGAGCCCCAGCCTCGCTCCCCATGGCTCCAGCCTCTCGCCCCCCGGGGCTCCAGCCTCTCGCTCCCCGGGGCTCCAGCCATCGCCTCCACCTCCATGAATATTGGAAATGTTATACAGATTTGAACTCTGCCTACATTGTGCAGACAACAAGAACACAATTATTGCCTAAATAAGGCACTTAAGGCTGGAGGGTGAAACTGCCATTACTTTACAGCGTAGTTATTAACATGTTCAGCAATACCTGTGGCCATTTGTTTATAGTTTTGAATCACTCTCCATATTTTGGACAAATGCGTTCTATCACTCCAATCAGCCAGACCTTTGCTCAAATAATAGGTTGCGCTTTTAGCCAGGGCTTTTTCGATCAAGCGAAACTAAACACACATCTCCTGGAACCGAGAAGGGCTCGGGGTCTATCGCCGACAGCTTCTTCAACAACACAGAAGAACAAGTGGTCACCATTGGGTGACGGTGGAGAGAGAAATGCCATGTAAGCTGTTCGATAATATCTAATAATTATTCAATAAATGAAATTGACATGGTGGTATAATATATACAAATATTGAATTCCATTACAAGTCAGTGCTTCAATAATCTTTCATCAATTATTTTCAATTAAACTGTAAGAAACGTGATCATGTAATGAGGTTTGACTGGATTGTTTTTGATTAAACTCTTTTGTTAGACAAAGGGACTTTTTTCTGAACAAGTGGATGCAAAATTGAGCATTAATGCATGAATTTGCCTATTTAAGGTGAGAGTTGTGTGACTACATTTGTTTGGGTGTATTGTAATATGTCAAGTTAGGACAGGATCCGAGTTGTCACTTTTCTTAATTTAAACAACAAGGACAAGAGATATTTTGGAATAACTTTCTTTGTGAAGGTGCTAGAGACTAGAAAGTTGTTTTTTAAACAAGTAATGTTGGTGCTTTGCATCGACTGGTATGACTTTTGAGCTTGTAAGAGATTCGGAAGGGGGCGCTATACAAAATATCTCAAAAACGATTTAGGATTATGTGTGCTGAGTGTTTTTGAGTGTTTTTGAGTGGTTATGGTTAGGATAGAGGGTGGGTTGTGCTTAGTCCAGGCAGGGGGACTTGCATCTGAGGCAGGGAGTTGTTTAGGGTTAGGGTTAGGGTTAGGATAGGGGATGAAAACCACGTTCAAAGTGGAGAATATTTAAATAACTTTCCTTGTGAAGGTCCTAGAGACTTGACAGTTGTCTCTGTGTATAGTAATAGTAAACCGCACACGTCCTTTCCATTGGTACAATCCACGAGGTTCTAGGTCTAGGTCTAGAATTTAGGCCCATTTCAAAGTGGGGAATGTTTGAATAATTTTCCTTGTGAAGGTCGTAGAGACTTGGAAGTTTTTTCCGTATGTACTAAACTGCCCACTGGCTTTCCATAGGTACCATCCGCGAGGTTCTACAACCTTGGGAAGTACTAGTTCTGGCATTTGTGAATAATTTCAAAATGTTTTTTTTTTTAATAACCTTCCTTGTGAAGGTCGTAGAGACTTGTGAGTTGGCTCTGGGTATAGTAAACCAGCTGCGCCCCTCTTGTCCTTGCGCCCAATGGTTCGAAGGGTAACTCCTCCGTCCTCCTGGCAATACAACGCCCCTGATCGATTGTCAAACGTACCCGCCATCGGAGGGCCCCCGCCGGCCGACCTAGTGTCGGTGTTCCGGCGGACGGTTCCTCCGGACTAGCGGGTTCGCATCCAAACCGTCTTAGCCACTAGTTGGTAGACGAGAATAGTGCGTCCTTCAGTTCAACACTCGCCAGAGTGTATGGATGAGGAGGCCCCCTGGCTCAGCTCAGGGGGACGGGTTGTGACTCCCTGTATAGGGAGGGAAGCCCCTAGAAGCGCACACGGTCTGGTACTAAGGAGCCTGGTAGTTCGCTCGACGTACAAATCCCTCGGCCATCCCCATGCCGTAAGGCGTGACGGGTGTAGTTGAGTGGAGTGACCTGGGGGTAGACAGCAGAATGCCTGGAACCAGCGGTATCGAGCCTTCAGGTGTTATGTCGTCCCAGCCTATTCCAGTCAGTGTTGTGCGCGATTCGGTGGATGCGGTTGAACTTCGAGGGCGCTGGTATGGCGGGTCATCTGCCATGTTCCGAAGCATGTACCTCATAGGTGCACTGGCGGATAACTGCCCCTGGGCTCGGGAAAAATCCCGACAAAGTCCAGGGGTAAGGGCCGGCAGTGAGCCTGTTGAATTTGTGGGATAGTCGCTGGGGATAGGCTCCAGGTCCTAGTTCATCGCTTAAGTGTGGTGCTAGGGGCAAGCCTGAACTGGAGCCGGGAGGCAGTCACCGTTGTGCGCACTGTCCGGAAAAATGTCGAGCCCCCAGTGAGCTGTCACAGCAGAGGAGACAGGCACATCTAGAAGGGTATGTGACTAGGAGCGTGGGAGTGGTGGACGTTGTGGGAGCGGTCTGGAGGGATATCGGGTCGACCGATGAGGTCAACAACCTGGTCGCCAGGTTCAGGGAGCTCAGAATACCGACGAGTTCGTGGAGTCGAACAGACGTCGGCATCTGGGCTCTGGCGATAGGGGGGAGTAGGTAGGTCCAAGTGCAGACACTTGTACGTGACTACTAGGAGACGGGACTGGGCTGACAACAGCCGCTGTATCCCCGTCACCGAGGACGATCGCAAACAGGATGCGATCGCGTCTGCAGCCTCGGCATCGATCCATCAATGGGGTGTGCGAGCACATAAAGACTTATGGCCGAACAGGGTTGGCTGAGAGCCTGACTCGGAATATGGAGAGATGGTACAGGGGGAGGGGTGTCTCCTAGAAATTCTGTACTGTCTAGACAACCTGGGTAAATCCAGGCTGGTGAAGTCTACCCGCAGGCGTGCAAACAGGTTGCGCCTCGTGGTAGGTAAGGCGAAGCCAGTCCATATCGAGAGAAGGGTAACCTCAGTACGCCCAGGGAGTGCCAATTTCTGCTTGTGCGGACACGAAATGACCCCACTGACGATTCTGGAGAACTCCATGTACTAAAGACCGAACCTCGCTGGGACTGGAGGCCGGCACGCAAGGGGTGTCGCAATCCAGGGACCGCAGGCGGGATGGCTCACAAAATACGTTTTGTGCATAGTTGATCTCAGGGACCCCGACGGGGGCACTCAAAAATGTTCTGAGAGGCACCATACCCAAGACTTCCGATACTGATGGCGCCCTATCGTCATTAGGCCGGTAGTTTTGAGGCTTTTTTAGAAGATTCGGGCCTGTAGGACGTCTGCGGTGTGTCCTACCATCTTCGTCAGTGGGTCTCATATCCGCCCCTGACTACTCAAAATGCTTCATGCTCCAAGGTGGCGCACTGAAGTTGAGTAATACAAAAAAGTTCTCCTAGGGGTCGTGTCAATCGACTTTGCGAGGGTCCTCGATACCGTCGTGTGTGAGCGTCTCCTGGGCGCTTCGGTACGGAAGGGGTTAGACCAACTTATGTATGAGTTGGCCCGAAACTCTTTTGAAAAATGTATGCTGAGAGCGCGATGCCTGTAGCGGTAACAGGCTCTATCGCAGTCAGGGTGGGGGTGTAGCTGGGAATCCCCATGTCTCCACTCCCCATAAGCCCTGAACTGTACCCGCTGGTGCAGACGCTTGAACACGAGGGCAGGGGCTTCACCGCAGAACTGAAGCCCACTATATCCATGGTGTGCATGTAGATCCAACTCTGGCTC
>JACSYO010001850.1:0-14421 GCA_016806645.1 Ophiodon elongatus
ACAATTTTCATCTTTCAGCAAATTATCCAGATGATTATTTTGTTGTAGTTTCTCTGGTTATTGTTTGAGAGGCTGCATCGTGCTTTTCAGAACCGCTTCAGTCTCTCTCTCTCTCTCTCTCTCTCTCTCTCTCTCTCTCTCTCTCTCCCAATTGGTCGAGCTCATTCTTCCTTCCCCTGGTCACCTCCTCTTTTCCATCTCTACGTGATGACATTTATAATTTATTCAATTCATCTTTATCACAGACTCTTGGGGCGAGATATTAAAACAACGTTGACGTACTGCATCAAACTTTGTTCCGGTTTTTTCTCTTATAAATGAATAGTTATGATTATTAACAAATTAGTAATTTGCATTAACAAGTTAGAGAGTAACCACCAATGTTTGTTTTACATTTTATATTTTGTTCAGACTCAAAGTTACTGTGAAGAACTTTGAACTGGTTATGAAACAGTCTCAGTTAAATCCTGACGTCATGCAGGTTCACCGGGACCCAGACCCAGATCCATTAGAGACCAGTCCACCGTGGACAGACCCAGATCCAGCAGAGACCAGTCCACCGTGGACAGACCCAGATCCAGCAGAGACCACAACAACAATGTGAACTACACAGTGTAAAGTTGGTTTCCTGAAGACGTTTCATTCATAGTAAAATAAAATAAGTGGTTACGATATATATGTTCAGGTCGGTGCCAGGCCCGACGGAAGCAGTCCCAAGTGGAGCCGCCCCCTTCTCTGGGTTCAGCAGCAAGTAGCCAATCAGAGGCAGAGTAGGGGCGTGTCTTCTGGGTAGTTGTGGACTGTGCACGACACCTCTTCTGCTCTGCTCGTGCACCTTTCACTCCTTAACTCATCACTTCTCCTCTCTCTTCCGTCCCGAGTTAGTTTCACAGCTTCTAACTTAACTTCAACTCTTTAAAACTCCTCAAACAGACCTCACATATTTCCTCTCACACTTAAAACTTCTTATTGTCATAAATCAAGAACACTATGAACATCTATGTACCAACATGCATAACAAATACCACAGTGAACACACAAACTCATGTTATTGTTGAAAATTACACTTGACTAAATAAAACAGCTGTTTTTTAATAGATCAGATTATAGTCTCATTAGCTTTAGATTATTCTCATCTTTTTAACTGTTGATTTGTCTCTTTACTGAACGAACCGACCACGTTATTACCTGTAAACATCGTGTCTGAAACACGAATCCTCACGTAATAAATATGTACAATAATATTCATATAATGACACCAACATGAAGACATTCATAACTCACCTTGTTCGTGTTCAGTCGTGTAAAACTATGAAGTTTTCTCACCATTTAAACTCCTCATGTCAGTTTGGTGCATGAGAGGAATAATTTAATAGTAAAAGACACAATTTTCATCTTTCAGCAAATTATCCAGATGATTATTTTGTTGTAGTTTCTCTGGTTATTGTTTGAGATTATGCATCGTGCTTTTCAGAACCGCTTCAGTCTCTCTCTCTCTCTCTCTCTCTCTCTCTCTCTCTCTCTCTCTCTCCCAATTGGTCGAGCTCATTCTTCCTTCCCCTGGTCACCTCCTCTTTTCCATCTCTACGTGATGACATTTATAATTTATTCAATTCATCTTTATCACAGACTCTTGGGGCGAGATATTAAAACAACGTTGACGTACTGCATCAAACTTTGTTCCGGTTTTTTCTCTTATAAATGAATAGTTATGATTATTAACAAATTAGTAATTTGCATTAACAAGTTAGAGAGTAACCACCAATGTTTGTTTTACATTTTATATTTTGTTCAGACTTAAAGTTACTGTGAAGAACTTTGAACTGGTTATGAAACAGTCTCAGTTAAATCCTGATGTTTCTCTCTGACCTTCATCAGTAAACGAGCCATCAGAGAGAAGACGTCTGTTTCTTTACAGTTATTTGGAGCCGTGGGTTAGATTTAGGTGAAACCAGATGACGTCATGCAGGTTCACCGGGACCCAGACCCAGATCCAGCAGAGACCAGTCCACCGTGGACAGACCCAGATCCAGCAGAGACCAGTCCACCGTGGACAGACTCAGATAAAAAGTGTTTTATTTGTTTTAATAATTCCTCGTGGATATTAGTTTGCATGATCATGAACTGAGTTGCTGCGTTTCCTCTCTGAGAAAGAGTTAGTCAGAGTTTTATAAAGTAAGCAACAAGGAAATGCAGCTTTCACCTTTTGCTGATTTGTGCAGATTTATCCGTATAAATGATTATATTGTTCCTTTGTGTCAACACTGAAGACTAAAGTGTTTATGGATCATGAAACGGTGTCTCGGCTCAACCCTTCTATGTTAAGTCAATAACCTGGACAGCGAGTGATGACTGACTGGCGTCGGTCCGGTGTCAGGACAGCGGCGAGCGAACGGCACTCGTTCGGCCCCCTGGCATGTTAGTTTAAATGTAATTAATTGTATTTCTCCGTTTCTTATTGACACTTTATGAAATTGTACGTGTGTAATTGTTGAATAAAGAATAAAAAAAAGATTTAAATTTCATTTAAATGACGTGTTAAAATAAAAAGAACATTAAAAACCAAAACATCTTTTCCATGTGAGAGGAGACAGAGGAGAAGAGTCACCAACACATCATATCAAGGTGTTGGAGGTAAACATCTCCAGTCTGTTTTCAGCCCTCACAATACTCCTTATAGTATTCATCATTCTACTTATTACACACAACTGACGACACAAAGCCTTGATGCTGATGACAACAACAATGTGAACTACAACCACAGTGTAAAGTTGGTTTCCTGAAGACGTTTCATTCATAGTAAAATATAATAAGTATAAACTGCAGTCATAAGTGTTTTTAAAACTCTCCCTGCAGGAAGACCCGCCCCTTTGCTGGGTTCAGCAGCAAGTAGCCAATCAGAGGCAGAGTAGGGGCGTGTCTTCTGGGTAGTTGTGGACTGTGCAAGGACACCTCTTCTCCAACCTGCTCGGCTCGTTAACAGGTCTGTACATGTGTGAAGTGTTCACAAGTTATGGGAGAGACTCTGGGGAATGTCGGCTCAATGTCACTGGTAGGTTGATTCAGTAGAACACGTTCAATTTAGCAGCTTTATTCAGATAAATAAAAACACTTTCTTCCTGCAGTTTCTGGACTTTGTTCCAACTTAATCTGTTGTTTTTATTTAGTTTTCTTTTCAGTGAAAGTTTTTTTTCTTCACTTGAATGAAACAGATTTGTTTGGTCTCTTTGCAGCAGCGAGGGATCGACCTGAACCTGAGGCAAAGACAGAAAGTCGACCACAACCAGAGAGTCGGGGACGGATCGGCCTCTACTGTGGACTGGGACTGACAGCAGCTGTACTGGTTTTATATTTATTCGCGAGCGTGATTGAGAGCGAGAGCGCGATCGAGCGAGGGAGTGCCCTAGGCGAGGGCGCGCGAGCGATGGAGTGCGCCAGCTAGAGCAAAAAGAGGGCATAGGCTTGGAGAGATTTGACATCCTCAGGCTTCACGACAGGCCAGCAGAGGGCTTTCTCCATGTATGCTGCAGTAACTTTGAGTTCATTCCCAAAGTGTTCCTGTAGCAGATCCTTAGCTGTAGCATAGCCTCTGTCTGGAGCCATGTGCTGACAGCTACGCACTAGCTCTTTTGGTTGACCTCTTGTGTACTTATCCAGAAAATACATACAGTCTCCTTTGTTGCTTGCTTTACTCTCCACACAATGTTCAAAGGCTCTGATAAATGTTCTGTATTGCAGAGGATCCCCATCAAAATATGAAATTTCTCTTGGTGGCAGAAACTGAGAGGCTTGTTGTTGGATAAGCAATGTTGTTATTTCATTTTGTCTTTGCAGTAGGTTGCAGAGAACTGATGCTTCATCATTTCCTTTATGAGAGAGTTGTGGCTGAATGACACCTGGATTTGTTAACTGTACGTGAGAACGATCCAAGAGAGGTTTGTGTGATGCCTTTTCCGATTTCAGTTGATGGACCTTACTGTTGTCTTGCGTTACATTCCTATATGCAAGCGTTTGTTGTCGTTGTATAGGTGGTTGTTGCGGGTCCACATGTATTGCACTGATTGTGTGTGTATTTTGGAGAGGACCAGATACCTTATACTGCTAATTGCCTCTTCCGCTTTCTCTTTCAGGAACTTCAGGCGCTGCTCTCTCTGCCTCCTGCAGATGAAGACGAACTGGTGTGACTTTTTCTGCTCGATTTCCCAATAGAAACATTTGTTTCCACATTGGAAATGCTGTCACTGGGTTTTACTTCACTGTCATAATCATCATCTTCACCACGTTTGGAAATGTCTGCATTAGACAACCACTTATTCACAGCATCAGTAAATTCATTAACACTCAACATTTTTGCTTTGAACCATATCTCATGTTTCTCCTTTTCCTCATGAGATAAGATTTGTGACAGGGATTGATGATGTTCCTTTGTTTCATTGCAGAGAGTTATGTATTTACCAAAAGTACATTGCACCTCTGTTTCATATTCTCTGTCATGCATTAGGTCTTGAATTGTCCTTTTAAGGTGAGAAGCTTTATTTAGTTTGGCCTTCCGAGCCTTTTGTAGCTTGTCCAGTTTAGCCATTAATGCCTTTTGTGTCAGTTTAGTAGGACGTTTACTGACAGATTGTGTTTCCCCTTCCCCATTGGCTGCACTGGGATTGAACTGTGTTTCTGCAGGTGGTTGGCTCATTAAAAATAGAACCTTGATTTTGTACCTTTAGGCCTATATCGGAATCCATCATCTATTTAACACAATTCAAAATTAAACAACCCGTACAGCTCTTATATTAGACCTATACATTGAAACCAATGCATTGGATTTATACTCAAAATACAAGTGTGCCCACAATTTTAACATGGCAGCGCTGGTAGCGCTACATACCACTGTCCATTCAGTGTCCATTGGTCTGAAAAACGTACCTTGCGTCACGGTGGTGATGATCAGTTGTCCAATTATAATTACATAATAATATAATACCACATTCAAGCGATGTCTAATTGATCAGTTGCTGAAGCCCGCGATGACGATCAGCATGTCCAATTGATCAGCTGTTGCAACGTCGATACGCTGCCCAATACAGCGACGTCAATTTGCTGTTGAATCCCGCCCGCGATGACGATCAGCGATGTCTAATTGATCAGATGGTGAATCACGTGATGTCGATCAGCTGTTGCATCCAGCGATGAGGATCAGCTGTCCAATTAACGACGATCCATACGAGTTCCAATAAAGCTAGTTTTTGACTTACTGTTATGACTTTACCATATATCCATTTTATATTAAAAGCCACTGGGGGGCGAACGGAGGAACTTGTTCGGACGCGCCTCCACAGCCAGGTTGACACAACCACGTTGGTGCAACCACGGTCAAAAACTGTTTGCGTCCGTTCCCACACACACCTGGCTCATTACCATTATATACTGCACACTGGTGTGGGAACCCAGCTCGCGATGTTACCATAAAAAACAAAGCAACAAAAATACATTATGGCTCCAACAGTTTTGAAAGGGAATCTTTGTTAATCTAATATTATTTCTTTCAACAACAAGCCTTATTGTTGTATCGTGTCGCGACCGCTTTGTATCACAGCTTGGCGAAAAGTTTGAGTCCATCAAGGAGACATTTTACCCGCATGTCCAACTAAGACTACATCTTCAGGACTCTTTTCAGTCCATTTGAAACCTTTTCTCCAGCTCTGGACGCGGAGCCGGGTCCTCTGAGACCTTTTAGTCACCGAGAAGAGACGAGCTTATGAAAAGGTGAGACAGGTTAACCCCCATTCTTTTAAGCCTATATTTGTTAACATTTTACACAGATGTACACGATGTACATTGGAAATAATGATATACTCAAGAAATCTGTGTTCAAATTTGAGTTATTTGCATTTTTTAACAATCATGAAATACTTGTGTTTTTAGTTGTAATACAACTCTTACTCGGCACCGTGTGCTATGATAGTAATTGTTACATACAACACATGTCTGCATAGTCGTTAAATTATTATTATCCTCTAGAGCCTTTTCTCTGTTCGCTAGTTGACGAGGTGGCGTTATATGGATTTTGATATTTGGTAATTCATTTAGTTGTGTTTGGAGCATGTAAAAACTGCTTACATATTCTTGTAGGTTTTGCTGTTTAATTTTGATGTGTAACATCACTATACTCTTTCGTGATTAGTGCATTGTTTCACACTGTGTTTTGGTGAGTCTTCTCCCCCAATTGGGCCAGCGAGGCCCCCCTGTAGCGCTGAGATATATGACACTGACTATCTATTATTTTTTGCAATTTTATTTTTGAATGTTCAAGATGTTTTATGTGAGAAAAAACCGGTTCAACCGGAGTAAACCCAAAGAATCATAGAAATGAAGAAAGAAAATTAGTTTTGAAGGGAGAAAACCGGTTCAACCGGACTAAACCCTTAAAAACAGAAATGAAATTAAGACCGTTTTTTTTTTTGGGAGGGAGAAAACGAGAGTAAACCCTTTAAAAGAAATAAAATTAAGACTGGTTTTTTTTGGAGGGAGAAAACCGGAGTAAACCCTTTAAAAGAAATAAAATTAAGACCGGTTTTTTTTGGGAGGGAGAAAACCGGAGTAAACCCTTTAAAAGAAATAAAATTAAGACCGGTTTTTTTTGGGAGGGAGAAAACCGGAGTAAACCCTTTAAAAGAAATAAAATTAAGACCAGTTTTTTTGGGAGGGGGAGTAAGAAATAAGAATACATGTTTTTTTTTTGAAAAACAAATAAAAATTGAACCGGTTTTGGGAGGGAGCAATAAGACCGTTTTTTTTTTGGAGGGAGAAAACCGGAGTAAACCCTTTAAAAGAAATAAAATTAAGACCGGTTTTTTTTTGGAGGGAGAAAACCGGAGTAAACCCTTTGATGTTTCCTTCAGAGACACGAGGAGATAAATTCTTCTCGGAGGATGTCTTCCTGTGTTCGTTTGGCCTGCCTCTTCGCCCTCATCTTCCTGTTCTTTTCCTCCAGAGCCTTTTCTCTGTTTGCCATTTCAGTCAGCTTCCGGAGTTCTTTGCGAAGGTCGTCGATGTTTTTCTTGATGTCGTTCTTCTCCGATCTCAGGGAGTTGTGGATATCAGCTAGAGCTTGCTCACCCTGGAGTGTGTCGTTGAGCGCCTCAACCTGACGTTGGAGAGCGACCTTCTCATCATTCAGGGCTTCGTTCTTGGACCTAGCCGCCAAGGTTTTGTCCTTGTATTTTTGTTCTTGAGAGAACTTTTTCTCCAGGTGCCGATGCTGTCTTCTCAGGGTGTCATTCTGACTGTGTAGAACTTTGTTTTGTGGCTTGATTAATTCATAATCTGCCTTGCATGCATCCAGAACTTCGAGATGGTCGTTCAAACCCTGGATTTTTACCGTCCATTCGTCGTTCTGCTGCTTCACGGCATCAATATGTACCTTCAGCACCTGGTATTTTGCCTTCCACTCTTCTTGATTTAAAACCATTTTCAAAGCCTCAGAGTGGGACTGAATCAAGACTTTCTGTTGTTCCTCCAGGTCTTTCTCCTCAGCTTCTAGTTCAGAGTGAACGCTCTTGGTTTCTACTCTGATCTCGAGCTGTTGATTGACGAGCTGGATTTGATCTTTCAAACTTTGGTTGGCTTCCTCCAAAGCGTTCATGCGGCCCAGTGTTTGGCTGCACTCATCAATCCAGATATTCATCTCGTCGTATTCTTTGTTCAGACCCTGGAGTTCCTGCTGCAGGACTTCGTTTTTACAGCTTAGGTCTTCATTTGAAGCTTCCATTTCCTCGTTGGTCTCCTCTAACGGTTTTACAAACTTAACCTGTTTGTGCATCTCCTGGATTTGATCTTTCAAACTTTTGTTGGCTTCCTCCAAAGTGTCCATGCGGCCCAGTGTTTGGCTGCACTCATCAATCCAGATCTTCACGTCGTCTTGTTCTTTTTCCAGGCGCTGGAGTTCCTGCTGCAGGGCTTCGTTTTTACGGCTTAGGTCTTCATTTGAAGCTTCCATTTCGGCGTTGGTCTCCTGCAACGGTTTTACAAACTTGACCTGTTCGTGCAGCGCCTGGATTTTCTGCTGCAGAGCTTCGTTCTCCTGGTTGATCGCCTCATTACGAGCTTTCGCGGCGTTGAAGGACTTCTCCAGGGAAGTCACATCCTGCAGTTCATTTTCCCAAAACAGAATTTGGTTCTTAAACTGCCAGTTTTCCTGCGTCGCGACGGCATGGGCGACCTCCAGTTGTTCGAAGCTCTTCAGCTTCTCCTTCCATTCCTCAATGTTCATAACAATGCTGTTATAGTGCGCGTTGTTGGTGGAATCCGGTTGATCCATGGTGTAGTTTAAGTAAGTAAGTAACAGTGTTTTGATTGCAACTTGCTCATCTACTTGCCTGGGTTTTCTGTGTTTTAGATCTCTTGAAGCTTGTTAAAATATTAAAATACTTTGTATGCTCGTGAAATTTAAAACAGAGTTGAATCCTCAGTGTTAGATGAAGAGTCAACGCAGTAGGGTGGAGAGTGCTGGGGTTATAGAGTTTGTGAGATAGAATGTTTGATGTCACTGTCATAAGATCAAACCTGGTGTAAAGAATGTGTGATGTCACCTGTTCTAAATTGGAATTTTGGTTGTATGTAAATAAGACTCGGTCGTTGCCACGGCAACAAGGAATTGAGCTGCATTGTGGGTAATGCAGGCAAGGAAGAGAACTCTATTGTTGAAAAAATAAAAAAGTCCTTTTAAAGTCACAGCTGGAAAGGGTTATGTCTGTTTACAAGGATTATAAATTGTGTTAATCTGTTCTAAACTCAATTAGAGTTAAAAATATATCTGGATTTATCAGTAAAAAGATTTTCAATTACTAAAACTCACTAAAGTTAAATAACATTTGTTCTTTGTCTTCTTGCCTTTAAAGGCGCTGCACTTTAACAAGCAAAAAGTGATCAAAGCGTTTTCGTGGATGTGGCCATTTTATAGCTGTTGTAATGCGACACTGTCTGTATCATCTGTAAAAGTATTACAGCTGCCCATTTTAACAAGTGTTGTGTAACGCTTATTGTATTTGATATAGTCGTTGATATTTGCATATTATTGTATATTTATTGCTAATCAAGTGTCAATATGAATCATTTTCTTCTTTGGCAATATATTTTCTGCTTTTTCATGCCAATAAAGTCATCACCTGAGAACTATACTGTAATTATACACTCAAGGAGTTCTTTTATAGTATTTTTATTTTAAGTTGTAGGCACACCTATTTTGCATTTTAATTCACGTATAAATCAGAATGTATTAACTAATGTGACGCATAGACATTATTATGAATACGTATTTTAGTGTTGTAATAATAAAATATGATTATTATTTTAGAGCCTTCAACATAGGCAGAGGGATGTGGCCTCCATGGGTAAAATCTGATAATTTTCTTTAGTTAAATGTAAAAAAAAAAAAGAAAGAGAGATCTGTGAATAGGGAAATAGGTCACACTCCTGAAGAGATGGAGCCTACAGTTTGGATGACTTGACCCTCACCCCAGCCCACGATGGGTGTCATGGGTCCAGTGTGACAGCTCATATGAGGAGCTGAATGATGAAGATCATTAGGGTCCGAGCACTGACGTAGTCTGTCCGGGAGGACCCTATTCAAATTCGAAGCACGCAATTGGGCGCATATTGGGGGTATTTGCCATACTCAAAAACTCACCAAATTTGGCACGCTTGTCAGGCTTGGTGAAAATACACGTGTGAAATAGGTGTCATATTTGTGTATTAAAAAATGTCTCTCTAGCGCCCCCTAGAAGTTGGACAGGCAACGCCCCTAGCCCAGTTTGTCCGATTGACTTGAAATTTGACACACATGTCCATCTCCACCTGTTCTACAAAAAGCCTCTCAGACCCCTAAGCTCCGATTACTTAGATTTTCCGCCATTTTGAATTATGTGAAAAACCTATTCTTGCAAACTCCTCCTACACGCTGGGTCCGATTCATACCAAATGTGCTGTAGATCATTATTGGACTTATATCATTAACAATTATTAAAAGATTGTTGATGTCTTATTGCATTCATATGATAGGGACCAATGAACTTCTCAGGGGTGGGGCTTGTACATCAATACTTATAACTTCAAAACCATTGGGCCTAGTGTCAAAGGATTTGTCACAGGACACTAGGGGGTGCTACAGTAATACGGCCAATTTGGGCTTTTTTGTCATTTTTCGCCGTTTTCAGCCTTTGTACTCTTACGAATTCCTCCTACAGAATTCATGCGATCGACTTCAAATTTGGTCAGGATGCTCTTTAGACCTTTGTGATGAAAAATTATTAAAATTGTGAGTTTTTGTCGAACGGCCTTGATGTGGCGTGGCGTCCATTTCACACCCATTTTGTGCGGTTCGCTATGTTAGAGAAAGGTGTTGTAACTCCAAGGTACATCATCCAATCCACCAAAAATGTCTCATGCATGATGCTGGTCCAGAACTGAGCACATTTCCATGAAGAAATGTTCACAATTTCATAGCGCCACCTACTGGCAAAAGGAAATGACAAGTTTTATACTTTGATTGAGATGATTGTTAAGTGGCTTAGGATGCTCAAAAACTCGTGCGACTTTACACAGGTGTCATAGGTGATGGAAGTAAATAATTCATGTGGATTTTTGCCTTGCTTGTTCTAAATCCCCTGAATAGCGCCCCCTACAATTTTTCAAAAGAGCAGCCCCAGCGCTAGCTTACCCCTACATATGTGAAATCTATTAGGGACATGTAACACATGAAGACTTAAAAAAAGAAGTCTCTTGGTACCATGCTCTATATCGTACCGGAAGTCGGCCATTTGTATTTTTCTGTGATTATGTTATTATTTTTTTTACCCTTTTCTAAGTGGTTTAGTTTACGATTTCCTCCTAGGGTGTTCGTCAGATCCATTTCAAATTTGGTCAGTATGATCTAAAGTCCTTTGTGAATAAAAGATATCAAAAGCTTTACGTTTCACGGAACGGCGTGACCGTGGCGTGGCGGCCATTGTACTGAATCCTCATTAAACCAGCTCATGTAACTCCACTGGACTTCCTCGAATCTGCCCCAAACTTGTCATGCTTGATAAAAGTAAGGGCCTGAGGATATCGACAAGCCTATTTTAACTCAAAGTCAAATCGCCACCTACTGGTGAAAGGAAATCAGCATTACGTGACAAAAAGCATCAGATTTACATGACATTTACATGACTTGGTCTTCACTTCACATAGAGAAACATGATGCATGTTGTTGAATGTGTCGTCTAGCGCTACACAGCGGATACAGGAACTGGTGAAGTATTTGCAAAGCGTAATTTCCTGCGTCACGCACTCCACGCCGGAAAAAAACGTCTGACTGGCGGTCGAACGTTCTCGGCCGGGCAAGCCGGCGTCCCGCCAGCGCCCCCGACGCGCGCAGAAGTGCGAGGACCCGTTCATCGCTGCTCACAGCTTTAATTAGGGTCCGAGCACTGACGAAGTCGGTCCGAGAGGACCCTATTGAAACTGAAATGTTTATTATTATCATTCCTATTATTATTATTCTGCAATCTAACTGCCTTTTTGGGGGCTTTATCATATCTGAAAAGTTGCCAAAGTTGACATGCATATCAGGACGGGTGAAAAATTTGATATTTTAAGGGTCTCGCATTTGGGTAGAAAGAAATGTCTCTATACGCCCCCTAGAATTTTTTTTCTTTTGAAAGCCAATGACATTCGCCCCCAATCACCAATTTACTTGAAATTCGACACACATGTCCGGTTCCGTCTGCTCTACAAAAAAGTTATATGATAACATTAAGCTCTGCCTACTTAGATTTTCCACCATTTTGAATTTTGTGAAAAACACATTATTTCCAAATCCTCCTAAACGCTGGTTCCGATTCTTTCAAAATATTATGTGGTTCATTATTGGTTCAATGTCATCACAAGTTATCAAAAGCTTGTTGATATCTCATTGTGTTGAGAACAAAAAGGACCAATCAACTTCTAAGGGAGGTGGCATAGTTTTCAATCCACGTAACATCCAAATCACTTGGCCTATCATCACCAAATTGGTAGCATATGTCCACATCGCTCCCTTTAACTTACTCTGTCATTTTCATTATATTCAAACACTAGGGGGCGATACAGTAAATTGCCCAATTTCTGTATTTTAAGCCATTTTTCATCATTTTCAGAAGTTGTACGTGAACGAACTCCTCCTACAGAATTCATGCAATCAACTTCAAATTTGGTCCGAATGATCTGAAGACCTTGATGATGAAAAGTTATGAAAATAATAAGTTGGCTTTGAACGGCCTTGACGTTGCGGGGCTCCAAGTATACGCCCATTTTTTGCGGTTCGCCACAAAAGTGGATGTTGCTGTAACTCCAAGGTGCATTATCCAATTTGCCCCAAATGTCTTGTGCATGATGGTAGTTAAGGCCTGAGCGCATTTCAATGCAAAAAGTTTCACAATATTAGAGCGCCACCTATTGGCAAAAGAAAATGTCAAGTTTTATACTCTGATCTATTCCTCCTAGCAATTTCACCAGATCCCTCTCAAATGTTGTCAGAAAAGTCTTAAGACCTTGATAATGCTTCATTGTGAAGATTGTAAGAATTTATTTGAGGGCGGCGATGTTGCGGCTCTGAGAATGTTGATCCTTCACCATGAACGAATAAACCGCTGTAACTCAACTTCACATGATCAGATCCTTTCCAAATTTAACATGTTTGATGAGATTCCGGGCCTGAAGACGAGTGCTGTCCAAATTTGAATATAAGTCATAGCGCCACCTACTGGTAACAGGAAGTTAAAGCCTCTATACTTTAGCCTGTTTCTCTTAGTAGGTAAATCAGATCGATATCACATTACTTCCACATATATGTAAGAAGTTCATAATGCCAGCCCACAACGCTCTTGAGGTTTCGTGTAACGCCGTTGCCGTGGCGACCCATGCTTCGCCGTCAACAACGAAGGTACTTTTGAGGTACTAAACATGCTTGAAACGTAACTAAACTTGGCACAGTTTTACATGAATTGCTCATGTAGTCGCGTTGTCCGATGACGCAGACATTCTCGGCCGCGTGAGCCGGCATCCCGCCAGCACCCCCGACATGCGCAAAGGTGCGAGGACCCGTACATCGCTGCTTGCAGCTTTAATGTTTTTATTCCTTCTGGAAGCTGCTATTATTTTAAAATCAGAAAGTGCTCCCAAGCGGTCCTGTACCCTTAGAAAAAAATTGTTTTAATCGTTGAATTCAAACTGTTAGAAGCAGGAGAGAAGGTGGAGACAAAGGGGACGAGAAGGTGGTTGTTGTCCCCTGTCTTACGTCTCAGCCCTTGTTGGTGGTCCCACTGGACCTCAGTCTTAATGTCCCGGAGGAAGGTTAGGGTTAGGGTTAGGGTTAGGTTTTGGGTTAGGGTTGGAGTTAGGGTTAGGGTTGGAGTTAGGGTTAGGGTTATGGTTAACCCTGATTCTGATTATGGCTCTGGTTCCGGTTCTGGTTCTGGTTCTGGTTCTGGTTCTGGCTCCTATTCTGGTTCTGGTTCTGACTGATTCTGAGTCTGAGTTTGATTCTGGTTCTGGTTCTGGTTCTGGTGCTGGTGCTAGTGCTGGTGTTGGTGCTGGTGTTGGTGCTGGTGTTGGTGTTGGTGTTGGTTCTGATTCTGGTTCTGGTTCTGGTTCTGGTGCTGGTGCTGTTGTTGGTGCTGGTGCTGGTGCTGGTGTTGGTTCTGTTTCTGGTTCTGGTTCTGGTTCTGGCTCCTATTTTGGTTCTGTTTCTGACTCTGATTCTGAGTGTTAGTCTGAGTCTGGTTCTGGTTCTGGTTCTGGTGTTGGTGCTGGTTTTGGTGCTGTTGCTCGTTGTGGTTCTGGTTGTGGTTCTGTTTCTGGTGCTGATTCTGGTTCTGGTTCTGGTGCTGATTCTGGTTCTGGTTCGGGTTGTGGTGCTGGTGCTGGGGCTGGTTCTGGTGCTGAATTTGATTTTGGCCGCTGGACGGTTGGAGTAGGGTTAGGTTTAGGCGTTAGGGTCGGGGTTAAGTTGGAGTAGGTTTAGGGTTAGCGTTAGTGTCGGGGTTAGGGTTGGAGTAGGGTTAGGATTGATTGGATGTGTAGGATTCAGGGAAATGGGTTGGGTTAGGGTTGGAATTGGAGTAGGGGTTAGGGTTAGGGTTGGGGTTGGAGTTGGAGTTGGGGTTGGAGTTAGGGTTAGGGTTGGAGTTGGAGTTGGGGTTAGGGTTGAAGTTAAGGTTAGGGTTGGATTATGGTTAGGGTTAGGGTTAGGGTTGGGGTTAGGATAAAGACATGGGTTGGGGTTAGGGTTAGGGTTAGGGTTGGGTTAGGGTTGGAGTTAGGGTTATGGTTGGGGTTGGGGTTAGGGTTGGGGTTAGGATAAAGACATGGGTTAGGGTTAGGGTTAGGGTTGGAGTTAGGGTTAGGGTT
>JACSYO010001851.1:0-185000 GCA_016806645.1 Ophiodon elongatus
GGATGCATGCAAGGCAGATTATGAATTAATCAAGCCACAAAACAAAGTTCTACACAGTCAGAATGACACCCTGAGAAGACAGCATCGGCACCTGGAGAAAAAGTTCTCTCAAGAACAAAAATACAAGGACAAAACCTTGGCGGCTAGGTCCAAGAACGAAGCCCTGAATGATGAGAAGGTCGCTCTCCAACGTCAGGTTGAGGCGCTCAACGACACACTCCAGGGTGAGCAAGCTCTAGCTGATATCCACAACTCCCTGAGATCGGAGAAGAACGACATCAAGAAAAACATCGACGACCTTCGCAAAGAACTCCGGAAGCTGACTGAAATGGCAAACAGAGAAAAGGCTCTGGAGGAAAAGAACAGGAAGATGAGGGCGAAGAGGCAGGCCAAACGAACACAGGAAGACATCCTCCGAGAAGAATTTATCTCCTCGTGTCTCTGAAGGAAACATCAAAGGGTTTACTCCGGTTTTCTCCCTCCAAAAAAAAAACGGTCTTAATTTTATTTCTTTTAAAGGGTTTACTCCGGTTTTCTCCCTCCCAAAAAAAAACCGGTCTTAATTTTATTTCTTTTAAAGGGTTTACTCCGGTTTTCCCCCTCCAAAAAAAAACCGGTCTTAATTTTATTTCTTTTAAAGGGTTTACTCCGGTTTTCTCCCTCCCAAAAAAAACGGTCTTAATTTTATTTCTTTTAAAGGGTTTACTCCGGTTTTCTCCCTCCCAAAAAAAACCGGTCTTAATTTTATTTCTTTTAAAGGGTTTACTCCGGTTTTCTCCCTCCCAAAAAAAACCGGTCTTTATTTTATTTCTTAGTAGTTTATCTGTGTTTTCCTCCAAAACTGTCTAATTGTTTATAGTTTCATCTGTTTTTCTCCCTCCCAAAAAAAACCGGTCTTTATTTTATTTCTTTTAAAGGGTTTACTCCGGTTTTCTCCCTCCCAAAAAAAACCGGTCTTAATTTTATTTCTTTTAAAGGGTTTACTCCGGTTTTCTCCCTCCCAAAAAAAAACGGTTTTAATTTTATTTCTTTTAAAGGGTTTACTCCGGTTTTCTCCCTCCAAAAAAAACCGGTCTTAATTTTATTTCTTTTAAAGGGTTTACTCTGGTTTTCTCCATCCCAAAAAAAAAACCGGTCTTAATTTCATTTCTGTTTTAAAGGGTTTAGTCCGGTTGAACCGGTTTTCTCCCTTCAAAACTAATTTTCTTTCTTCATTTCTATGATTCTTTGGGTTTACTCCGGTTGAACCGGTTTCTTCTCACATAAAACATCTTGAACATTCAAAAATAAAATTGCAAAAAATAATAGATAGTCAGTGTCATATATCTCAGCGCTACAGGGGGGCCTCGCTGGCCCAATTGGGGGAGAAGACTCACCAAAACACAGTGTGAAACAATGCACTAATCACGAAAGAGTATAGTGATGTTACACATCAAAATTAAACAGCAAAACCTACAAGAATATGTAAGCAGTTTTTACATGCTCCAAACACAACTAAATGAATTACCAAATATCAAAATCCATATAACGCCACCTCGTCAACTAGCGAACAGAGAAAAGGCTCTCGAGGATAATAATAATTTAACGACTATGCAGACATGTGTTGTATGTAACAATTACTATCATAGCACACGGTGCCGAGTAAGAGTTGTATTACAACTAAAAACACAAGTATTTCATGATTGTTAAAAAATGCAAATAACTCAAATTTGAACACAGATTTCTTGAGTATATCATTATTTCCAATGTACATCGTGTACATCTGTGTAAAATGTTAACAAATATAGGCTTAAAAGAATGGGGGTTAACCTGTCTCACCTTTTCATAAGCTCGTCTCTTCTCGGTGACTAAAAGGTCTCAGAGGACCCGGCTCCGCGTCCAGAGCTGGAGAAAAGGTTTCAAATGGACTGAAAAGAGTCCTGAAGATGTAGTCTTACGTTGGACATGCGGGTAAAATGTCTCCTTGATGGACTCAAACTTTTCGCCAAGCTGTGATACAAAGCGGTCGCGACACGATACAACAATAAGGCTTGTTGTTGAAAGAAATAATATTAGATTAACAAAGATTCCCTTTCAAAACTGTTGGAGCCATAATGTATTTTTGTTGCTTTGTTTTGTCTTTGAGGGTAACACGGGGTGAGTTGGGACATGTAGTTCCTGCATTGAACACATGGTGGCGCATTGACCGGAAAGGGCATATAAGTGGGTGCCGGGTAATGAGCCAGGTGTGTGTGGGAACGGACGCAAACAGTTTTTGACCGTGGTTGCACCAACGTGGTTGTGTCAACCTGGCTGTGGAGGCGCGTCCGAACAAGTTCCTCCGTTCGCCCCCCAGTGGCTTTTAATATAAAATGGATATATGGTAAAGTCATAACAGTAAGTCAAAAACTAGCTTTATTGGAACTCGTATGGATCGTCGTTAATTGGACAGCTGATCCTCATCGCTGGATGCAACAGCTGATCGACATCACGTGATTCACCATCTGATCAATTAGACATCGCTGATCGTCATCGCGGGCGGGATTCAACAGCAAATTGACGTCGCTGTATTGGGCAGCGTATCGACGTTGCAACAGCTGATCAATTGGACATGCTGATTGTCATCGCGGGCTTCAGCAACTGATCAATTAGACATCGCTTGAATGTGGTATTATATTATTATGTAATTATAATTGGACAACTGATCATCACCACCGTGACGCAAGGTACGTTTTTCGGACCAATGGACACTGAATGGACAGTGGTATGTAGCGCTACCAGCGCTGCCATGTTAAAATTGTGGGCACACTTGTATTTTGAGTATAAATCCAATGCATTGGTTTCAATGTATAGGTCTAATATAAGAGCTGTACGGGTTGTTTAATTTTGAATTGTGTTAAATAGATGATGGATTCCGATATAGGCCTAAAGGTACAAAATCAAGGTTCTATTTTTAATGAGCCAACCACCTGCAGAAACACAGTTCAATCCCAGTGCAGCCAATGGGGAAGGGGAAACACAATCTGTCAGTAAACGTCCTACTAAACTGACACAAAAGGCATTAATGGCTAAACTGGACAAGCTACAAAAGGCTCGGAAGGCCAAACTAAATAAAGCTTCTCACCTTAAAAGGACAATTCAAGACCTAATGCATGACAGAGAATATGAAACAGAGGTGCAATGTACTTTTGGTAAATACATAACTCTCTGCAATGAAGCAAAGGAACAACATCAATCCCTGTCACAAATCTTATCTCATGAGGAAAAGGAGAAACATGAGATATGGTTCAAAGCAAAAATGTTGAGTGTTAATGAATTTACTGATGCTGTGAATAAGTGGTTGTCTAATGCAGACATTTCCAAACATGGTGAAGATGATGATTATGACAGTGAAGTAAAACCCAGTGACAGCATTTCCAATGTGGAAACAAATGTTTCTATTGGGAAATCGAGCAGAAAAAGTCACACCAGTTCAAGAACCAGCAAATCTTCATCTGTACGGATTCAGATGGAGGCAGAGAGAGCAGCGCTTGAAGTTCGCGCTGCAGCCTTAAAGGAGAAGCACAAGCTGGAGGAGCAAGCTGAGTTGCTGAGAAAGAGAAAGGAAAGACTGGAGGTTGACACAGAAATGGCAGCCTTTGCTGCTAAATTAGCAGTATTTAAGGTCTCTGGTCACCAAGCTCTCTCCAATACACAATCAAATGGAATGGAATCATACTTTGAAAAAGGAGCAATGTTAAAGGAACTCTCTCCCACTCTCAGCCGACATGCTGAAGCATATCAGCCAATACATGTGGACCCGCAACAACCACCTATACAACGACAACAAACGCTTGCATATAGGAATGTAACGCAAGACAACAGTAAGGTCCATCAACTGAAATCGGAAAAGGCATCACACAAACCTCTCTTGGATCGTTCTCACGTACAGTTAACAAATCCAGGTGTCATTCAGCCACAACTCTCTCATAAAGGAAATGATGAAGCATCAGTTCTCTGCAACCTACTGCAAAGACAAAATGAAATAACAACATTGCTTATCCAACAACAAGCCTCTCAGTTTCTGCCACCAAGAGAAATTTCATATTTTGATGGGGATCCTCTGCAATACAGAACATTTATCAGAGCCTTTGAACATTGTGTGGAGAGTAAAGCAAGCAACAAAGGAGACTGTATGTATTTTCTGGATAAGTACACAAGAGGTCAACCAAAAGAGCTAGTGCGTAGCTGTCAGCACATGGCTCCAGACAGAGGCTATGCTACAGCTAAGGATCTGCTACAGGAACACTTTGGGAATGAACTCAAAGTTACTGCAGCATACATGGAGAAAGCCCTCTGCTGGCCTGTCGTGAAGCCTGAGGATGTCAAATCTCTCCAAGCCTATGCCCTCTTTTTGCTCTAGCTGGCGCACTCCATCGCTCGCGCGCCCTCGCCTAGGGCACTCCCTCGCTCGATCGCGCTCTCGCTCTCAATCACGCTCGCGAATAAATATAAAACCAGTACAGCTGCTGTCAGTCCCAGTCCACAGTAGAGGCCGATCCGTCCCCGACTCTCTGGTTGTGGTCGACTTTCTGTCTTTGCCTCAGGTTCAGGTCGATCCCTCGCTGCTGCAAAGAGACCAAACAAATCTGTTTCATTCAAGTGAAGAAAAAAAACTTTCACTGAAAAGAAAACTAAATAAAAACAACAGATTAAGTTGGAACAAAGTCCAGAAACTGCAGGAAGAAAGTGTTTTTATTTATCTGAATAAAGCTGCTAAATTGAACGTGTTCTACTGAATCAACCTACCAGTGACATTGAGCCGACATTCCCCAGAGTCTCTCCCATAACTTGTGAACACTTCACACATGTACAGACCTGTTAACGAGCCGAGCAGGTTGGAGAAGAGGTGTCCTTGCACAGTCCACAACTACCCAGAAGACACGCCCCTACTCTGCCTCTGATTGGCTACTTGCTGCTGAACCCAGCAAAGGGGCGGGTCTTCCTGCAGGGAGAGTTTTAAAAACACTTATGACTGCAGTTTATACTTATTATATTTTACTATGAATGAAACGTCTTCAGGAAACCAACTTTACACTGTGGTTGTAGTTCACATTGTTGTTGTCATCAGCATCAAGGCTTTGTGTCGTCAGTTGTGTGTAATAAGTAGAATGATGAATACTATAAGGAGTATTGTGAGGGCTGAAGACAGACTGGAGATGTTTACCTCCAACACCTTGATATGATGTGTTGGTGACTCTTCTCCTCTGTCTCCTCTCACATGGAAAAGATGTTTTGGTTTTTAATGTTCTTTTTATTTTAACACGTCATTTAAATGAAATTTAAATCTTTTTTTTATTCTTTATTCAACAATTACACACGTACAATTTCATAAAGTGTCAATAAGAAACGGAGAAATACAATTAATTACATTTAAACTAACATGCCAGGGGGCCGAACGAGTGCCGTTCGCTCGCCGCTGTCCTGACACCGGACCGACGCCAGTCAGTCATCACTCGCTGTCCAGGTTATTGACTTAACATAGAAGGGTTGAGCCGAGACACCGTTTCATGATCCATAAACACTTTAGTCTTCAGTGTTGACACAAAGGAACAATATAATCATTTATACGGATAAATCTGCACAAATCAGCAAAAGGTGAAAGCTGCATTTCCTTGTTGCTTACTTTATAAAACTCTGACTAACTCTTTCTCAGAGAGGAAACGCAGCAACTCAGTTCATGATCATGCAAACTAATATCCACGAGGAATTATTAAAACAAATAAAACACTTTTTATCTGAGTCTGTCCACGGTGGACTGGTCTCTGCTGGATCTGGGTCTGTCCACGGTGGACTGGTCTCTGCTGGATCTGGGTCTGGGTCCCGGTGAACCTGCATGACGTCATCTGGTTTCACCTAAATCTAACCCACGGCTCCAAATAACTGTAAAGAAACAGACGTCTTCTCTCTGATGGCTCGTTTACTGATGAAGGTCAGAGAGAAACATCAGGATTTAACTGAGACTGTTTCATAACCAGTTCAAAGTTCTTCACAGTAACTTTAAGTCTGAACAAAATATAAAATGTAAACCAAACATTGGTGGTTACTCTCTAACTTGTTCATGCAAATTACTAATTTGTTAATAATCATAACTATTCATTTATAAGAGAAAAATGCGGAACAAAGTTTGATGCAGTACGTCAACGTTGTTTTAATATCTCGCCCCAAGAGTCTGTGATAAAGATGAATTGAATAAATGATATATGTCATCACGTAGAGATGGAAAAGAGGAGGTGACCAGGGGAAGGAAGAATGAGCTCGACCAATTGGGGGAGAGAGAGAGAGAGAGAGAGAGAGAGAGAGAGAGAGAGAGAGAGAGAGAGAGAGAGAGAGAGAGAGAGAGAGAGAGAGAGAGAGAGAGAGAGAGAGAGAGAGAGAGAGAGAGAGGGAGAGAGGGAGAGAGGATGGGAATAGGGGGGTGGGAGTTTCCCTGCAACTGAAAAACGCACCAAACAAAGCGTTTCCTGGTTTGTAAAGCACGATGCAGCCTCTCAAATAATAACCAGAGAAACTACAACAAAAGGATCATCTGGATAATTTGCTGAAAGATGAAAATTGTGTCTTTTACTATTAAATTATTCCTCTCATGCACCAAACTGACATGAGGAGTTTAAATGGTGAGAAGACTTCATAGTTTTACACGACTGAACACAAACAAGGTGAGTTATGAATGTCTTCATGTTGGTGTCATTATATGAATATTATTGTACATATTTATTACGTGAGGATTCGTGTTTCAGACAAGATGTTTACAGGTAATAACGTGGTCGGTTTGTTCATTAAAGAGACAAATCAACAGTTAAAAAGATGAAATTATTTGAAGACTAATAATTAAAAAACATGTAGCATATCCCTCCAGACGATGGTCCGACACTTAACTGATGATTTTTTTTATTTATTGCTAATTTCCAAACCAACGTAAGAGCTTGTGCCTCTTCTGAAGCAGATGTAGGAAACAGACGTTTGCTATAAAATATTTAATCTAAAACAGGAAACAAGATACATTTAGCTTGAGGACAAAACAGGAAACAAAATTGATTGTCAAACAGTTTCTAAAGCCAGAACACAAATTGTTTTACAAAACAGCTGTTTTATTTAGTAAAGTGCAATTTTCATCAATAACATGAGTTTGTGTGTTCACTGTGGTATTTGTTATGTATGTTGGTACATAGATGTTCATAGTGTTCTTGATTTATGACAATAAGAAGTTTTAAGTGTGAGAGGAAATATGTGAGGTCTGTTTGAGGAGTTTTAAAGAGTTGAAGTTAAGTTAGAAGCTGTGAAACTAACTCGGGACGGAAGAGAGAGGAGAAGTGATGAGTTAAGGAGTGAAAGGTGCACGAGCAGAGCAGAAGAGGTGTCGTGCACAGTCCACAACTACCCAGAAGACACGCCCCTACTCTGCCTCTGATTGGCTACTTGCTGCTGAACCCAGAGAAGGGGCGGGTCTTCCTGCAGGGAGAGTTTTAAAAACACTTGTTGACTGTTTCCTGTCGTGTTGAACCTCTGGCACTGACTTGAAACATTTGACTGCAGTTTATTCTTATTTTATTTTACTATGAATGAAACGTCTTCAGGAAACCAACTTTACACTGTGGTTGTCGTTCACATTGTTGTTGTCATCAGCATCAAGGCTTTGTGTCATCAGTTGTGTGTAATAAGTAGAATGATGAATACTATAAGGAGTATTGTGAGGGCTGAAGACAGACTGGAGATGTTCATCCATCAGTTTTATTCTTAAAAACAAAAAGTGAACAGTGAACCAGACAGTTGATATGATGAAGTGATTCATGTGTTTGTTGCATGCAATCCAAATATAATGCATAATGCCAGAATCTGGGAAACATATTAGGATATTATAATTTCTCTTTTTGTTGGTCCATCTTGCTCATTTCTATATTTATGTCACCACAGATATGGAGGAGTTCAGATAAAGTAGGGCAGCGTGGTTCAAACCACTTGGCTGGACAGAGAAGGAGGAGCTGTACAGAAACATTTATTCAACTGTGAGGGAGGAAGTATGAGAGACAGGAAGTGGCATTCATTTATTCATAGCTCATGTTGTGATAGATTCATGTTCGCATCGTCGGTGGGGGAGAGAGAACACGATCTATTTCCTTTGATCATCACTTACATGTAAATGAAAGGTCACTGCAGCTCAGTGATGAAAACTCTTGCTTCCACATAATGTTTCCTGTTTATGTTTCAGAGTTTAACCTCTGGCGCCTTCTTGAGACACAAAGGGATTATTATTGTTATTATTATATTTCATCGGGGGCGCCGGCTTGCTCGGCCGAGAACGTTCGACCTCCAGTCAGACGATTTTTTGCGTGACGCAGGAAATTACGCTGCAAATACTTCACTGCTTGATGCATCTGTGTAGATCTGGGCATAACTGTAACTATCCATATATGTCTGTATGGTACGTGAATTGATAATAAACCTCATGTCTTTGGTCTTCTTTTCAAATAATGTAAAATCTATCCATTGTTGTTTCCGAGTAGCCAATTCCAAGTGAACAATGAAAAAAAAGTTAATTTAAATGAAATAAAATAAAATGTTGGAGTGGGTTCTCCCAGTATGACCTGTTTTTTGTTGTTATTTATGTTCAATTCAATTTATTTTATGTAGCGTCAAATCTTAACAGAAGTAACCTCGAGACACTTTCCCCAAAGACCTGTCCTAGACCGTCCTCTATGATTTACAGAGACCCAACATTCCCCCATGAGAAAACATTATGATACAAGAAAATAAATCCTCTTTAATAGGTAGAAACTTTAATCAGAACCTAAATACAGTAACCGCATGTTAAGAAAAAATATCTAAAATAATCATAAGGAATATTATTAGGACTGGGAGGAGTCTCTTTTTTGTGATTTATTTTTATAATATTTCTCATAGTGCATACATTCACAATGCTGAAATGAGCAATATTCAGCAGCTTTATTCAGATAAATAAAAACACTTTCTTCCTGCAGTTTCTGGACTTTGTTCCAACTTAATCTGTTGTTTCTATTTAGTTTTCTTTTCAGTGAAAGTTTTTTTTCTTCACTTGAATGAAACAGATTTGTTTGGTCTCTTTGCAGCAGCGAGGGATCGGCCTGAACCTGAGACAATAAGTGGAACAAGTCGGAGAAGAATTCCTTCACCGACAAAAAGTCGACCACAACCAGAGAGTCGGGGACGGATCGGCCTCTACTGTGGACTGGGACTAACAGCAGCTGTACTGGTTTTATATTTATTCGCGAGCGTGATTGAGAGCGAGAGCGCGATCGAGCGAGGGAGTGCCCTAGGCGAGGGCGCGCGAGCGATGGAGTGCGCCAGCTAGAGCAAAAAGAGGGCATAGGCTTGGAGAGATTTGACATCCTCAGGCTTCACGACAGGCCAGCAGAGGGCTTTCTCCATGTATGCTGCAGTAACTTTGAGTTCATTCCCAAAGTGTTCCTGTAGCAGATCCTTAGCTGTAGCATAGCCTCTGTCTGGAGCCATGTGCTGACAGCTACGCACTAGCTCTTTTGGTTGACCTCTTGTGTACTTATCCAGAAAATACATACAGTCTCCTTTGTTGCTTGCTTTACTCTCCACACAATGTTCAAAGGCTCTGATAAATGTTCTGTATTGCAGAGGATCCCCATCAAAATATGAAATTTCTCTTGGTGGCAGAAACTGAGAGGCTTGTTGTTGGATAAGCAATGTTGTTATTTCATTTTGTCTTTGCAGTAGGTTGCAGAGAACTGATGCTTCATCATTTCCTTTATGAGAGAGTTGTGGCTGAATGACACCTGGATTTGTTAACTGTACGTGAGAACGATCCAAGAGAGGTTTGTGTGATGCCTTTTCCGATTTCAGTTGATGGACCTTACTGTTGTCTTGCGTTACATTCCTATATGCAAGCGTTTGTTGTCGTTGTATAGGTGGTTGTTGCGGGTCCACATGTATTGGCTGATATGCTTCAGCATGTCGGCTGAGAGTGGGAGAGAGTTCCTTTAACATTGCTCCTTTTTCAAAGTATGATTCCATTCCATTTGATTGTGTATTTTGGAGAGAGCTTGGTGACCAGATACCTTAAATACTGCTAATTTAGCAGCAAAGGCTGCCATTTCCGTGTCAACCTCCAGTCTTTCCTTTCTCTTTCTCAGCAACTCAGCTTGCTCCTCCAGCTTGTGCTTCTCCTTTAAGGCTGCAGCGCGAACTTCAAGCGCTGCTCTCTCTGCCTCCATCTGAATCCGTACAGATGAAGATTTGCTGGTTCTTGAACTGGTGTGACTTTTTCTGCTCGATTTCCCAATAGAAACATTTGTTTCCACATTGGAAATGCTGTCACTGGGTTTTACTTCACTGTCATAATCATCATCTTCACCATGTTTGGAAATGTCTGCATTAGACAACCACTTATTCACAGCATCAGTAAATTCATTAACACTCAACATTTTTGCTTTGAACCATATCTCATGTTTCTCCTTTTCCTCATGAGATAAGATTTGTGACAGGGATTGATGTTGTTCCTTTGCTTCATTGCAGAGAGTTATGTATTTACCAAAAGTACATTGCACCTCTGTTTCATATTCTCTGTCATGCATTAGGTCTTGAATTGTCCTTTTAAGGTGAGAAGCTTTATTTAGTTTGGCCTTCCGAGCCTTTTGTAGCTTGTCCAGTTTAGCCATTAATGCCTTTTGTGTCAGTTTAGTAGGACGTTTACTGACAGATTGTGTTTCCCCTTCCCCATTGGCTGCACTGGGATTGAACTGTGTTTCTGCAGGTGGTTGGCTCATTAAAAATAGAACCTTGATTTTGTACCTTTAGGCCTATATCGGAATCCATCATCTATTTAACACAATTCAAAATTAAACAACCCGTACAGCTCTTATATTAGACCTATACATTGAAACCAATGCATTGGATTTATACTCAAAATACAAGTGTGCCCACAATTTTAACATGGCAGCGCTGGTAGCGCTACATACCACTGTCCATTCAGTGTCCATTGGTCTGAAAAACGTACCTTGCGTCACGGTGGTGATGATCAGTTGTCCAATTATAATTACATAATAATATAATACCACATTCAAGCGATGTCTAATTGATCAGTTGCTGAAGCCCGCGATGACGATCAGCATGTCCAATTGATCAGCTGTTGCAACGTCGATACGCTGCCCAATACAGCGACGTCAATTTGCTGTTGAATCCCGCCCGCGATGACGATCAGCGATGTCTAATTGATCAGATGGTGAATCACGTGATGTCGATCAGCTGTTGCATCCAGCGATGAGGATCAGCTGTCCAATTAACGACGATCCATACGAGTTCCAATAAAGCTAGTTTTTGACTTACTGTTATGACTTTACCATATATCCATTTTATATTAAAAGCCACTGGGGGGCGAACGGAGGAACTTGTTCGGACGCGCCTCCACAGCCAGGTTGACACAACCACGTTGGTGCAACCACGGTCAAAAACTGTTTGCGTCCGTTCCCACACACACCTGGCTCATTACCCGGCACCCACTTATATGCCCTTTCCGGTCAATGCGCCACCATGTGTTCAATGCAGGAACTACATGTCCCAACTCACCCCGTGTTACCCTCAAAGACAAAACAAAGCAACAAAAATACATTATGGCTCCAACAGTTTTGAAAGGGAATCTTTGTTAATCTAATATTATTTCTTTCAACAACAAGCCTTATTGTTGTATCGTGTCGCGACCGCTTTGTATCACAGCTTGGCGAAAAGTTTGAGTCCATCAAGGAGACATTTTACCCGCATGTCCAACGTAAGACTACATCTTCAGGACTCTTTTCAGTCCATTTGAAACCTTTTCTCCAGCTCTGGACGCGGAGCCGGGTCCTCTGAGACCTTTTAGTCACCGAGAAGAGACGAGCTTATGAAAAGGTGAGACAGGTTAACCCCCATTCTTTTAAGCCTATATTTGTTAACATTTTACACAGATGTACACGATGTACATTGGAAATAATGATATACTCAAGAAATCTGTGTTCAAATTTGAGTTATTTGCATTTTTTAACAATCATGAAATACTTGTGTTTTTAGTTGTAATACAACTCTTACTCGGCACCGTGTGCTATGATAGTAATTGTTACATACAACACATGTCTGCATAGTCGTTAAATTATTATTATCCTCTAGAGCCTTTTCTCTGTTCGCTAGTTGACGAGGTGGCGTTATATGGATTTTGATATTTGGTAATTAATTTAGTTGTGTTTGGAGCATGTAAAAACTGCTTACATATTCTTGTAGGTTTTGCTGTTTAATTTTGATGTGTAACATCACTATACTCTTTCGTGATTAGTGCATTGTTTCACACTGTGTTTTGGTGAGTCTTCTCCCCCAATTGGGCCAGCGAGGCCCCCCTGTAGCGCTGAGATATATGACACTGACTATCTATTATTTTTTGCAATTTTATTTTTGAATGTTCAAGATGTTTTATGTGAGAAAAAACCGGTTCAACCGGAGTAAACCCAAAGAATCATAGAAATGAAGAAAGAAAATTAGTTTTGAAGGGAGAAAACCGGTTCAACCGGACTAAACCCTTAAAAACAGAAATGAAATTAAGACCGGTTTTTTTTTTGGGAGGGAGAAAACCAGAGTAAACCCTTTAAAAGAAATAAAATTAAGACTGGTTTTTTTTGGAGGGAGAAAACCGGAGTAAACCCTTTAAAAGAAATAAAATTAAGACCGGTTTTTTTTGGGAGGGAGAAAACCGGAGTAAACCCTTTAAAAGAAATAAAATTAAGACCGGTTTTTTTTGGAGGGAGAAAACCGGAGTAAACCCTTTAAAAGAAATAAAATTAAAACCGGTTTTTTTTGGGAGGGAGAAAACCGGAGTAAACCCTTTAAAAGAAATAAAATTAAAACCGGTTTTTTTTTGGAGGGAGAAAACCGGAGTAAACCCTTTAAAAGAAATAAAATTAAGACCGGTTTTTTTTGGGGGGGAGAAAACCGGAGTAAACCCTTTAAAAGAAATAAAATTAAGACCGGTTTTTTTTTGGAGGGAGAAAACCGGAGTAAACCCTTTAAAAGAAATAAAATTAAGACCGTTTTTTTTTGGGAGGGAGAAAACCGGAGTAAACCCTTTAAAAGAAATAAAATTAAGACCGGTTTTTTTTTGGGAGGGAGAAAACCGGAGTAAACCCTTTAAAAGAAATAAAATTAAGACCGGTTTTTTTTTTGGAGGGAGAAAACCGGAGTAAACCCTTTAAAAGAAATAAAATTAAGACCGTTTTTTTTTGGGAGGGAGAAAACCGGAGTAAACCCTTTAAAAGAAATAAAATTAAGACCGGTTTTTTTTTGGGAGGGAGAAAACCGGAGTAAACCCTTTAAAAGAAATAAAATTAAGACCGGTTTTTTTTTTGGAGGGAGAAAACCGGAGTAAACCCTTTGATGTTTCCTTCAGAGACACGAGGAGATAAATTCTTCTCGGAGGATGTCTTCCTGTGTTCGTTTGGCCTGCCTCTTCGCCCTCATCTTCCTGTTCTTTTCCTCCAGAGCCTTTTCTCTGTTTGCCATTTCAGTCAGCTTCCGGAGTTCTTTGCGAAGGTCGTCGATGTTTTTCTTGATGTCGTTCTTCTCCGATCTCAGGGAGTTGTGGATATCAGCTAGAGCTTGCTCACCCTGGAGTGTGTCGTTGAGCGCCTCAACCTGACGTTGGAGAGCGACCTTCTCATCATTCAGGGCTTCGTTCTTGGACCTAGCCGCCGAGGTCTTGTCCTTGTATTTTTGTTCTTGAGAGAACTTTTTCTCCAGGTGCCGATGCTGTCTTCTCAGGGTGTCATTCTGACTGTGTAGAACTTTGTTTTGTGGCTTGATTAATTCATAATCTGCCTTGCATGCATCCAGAACTAGGGTTAGGGTAGGGTTTAGGGTAGGGTTAGGGTTATGGTTAACCCTGATTTTGATTCTGGCTCTGGTTCTGGTTCTGGTTCTGGTGCTGATTCTGGTTCTGGTTCGGGTTGTGGTGCTGGTGCTGGGGCTGGTTCTGGTGCTGAATTTGATTTTGGACGATGGACGGTTGGAGTAGGGTTAGGGTTAGGGTTAGCGTTAGTGTCGGGGTTAGGGTTGGAGTAGGGTTAGGGTTAGGGTTAGGGTCGGGAGTAGGGTTAGGGTTAGGGTTAGGGTCGGGAGTAGGGTTAGGGTTAGGGTCGGGGTTAGGGTTAGGGTTAGGGTCGGGGTTGGGGTTAGGGTTAGGGTTAGGGTTGGGGTTAGGATGAAGACATGAACCCATAGATCTCCCCACGTCGTCCGACGACTTCGTGGTTGAATAGAGATCTAAGGCAAGGCACGGGCCAGCGCATATCACTTAGAATCCCCCCGCCGTATGTACTAAGACCCTATCATAGAACAGGAATAAGAATGCTTATAAAAATGTCTCTAATAGAGAGTGTGATGCTGACATGACGGATAAAGGTTAAAGGTAGGGTAAGAAGGTCAGATAATAGTAGTAGGAAGGTTCGGGAAGGGTAAGGGTTAAAGTAAGGGTTAAGAATATGAATTAGGATAAAAAGTAAAGGTTAGGGGTTAAAAAGTCAGAGTAAGGGATAAGGTTAAAGGTTGAGGTAAAGGTCAGAGTACCAAGTTAGGGTTTAGAATATGAATTAGGATAAAAAGTAAAGGTTAGGGGTTAAAAAGTCAGAGTAAGGGATAAGGTTCAAGGTTGAGGTAAAGGTCAGAGTACCAAGTTAGGGTTTAGAATATGAATTAGGATAAAAAGTAAAGGTTAGGGATTAAAAAGTCAGAGTAAGGGATAAGGTTCAAGGTTGAGGTAAAGGTCAGAGTACCAAGTTAGGGTTAGAGGTTAGAGGTTAAGGGTAGAAGTTACGGTTAGAGGGTTGAGGTTAGGGTCAGAGGTCAGGGTTAAGGGTTAAGGGTTAAGGGTTAGGGTTAGGGTCAGAGGTTAAGGTTAGGGTTAGAGGTTAGAGGTTAAGGGTAGAAGTTACGGTTAGAGGGTTGAGGTTAGGGTCAGAGGTCAGGGTTAAGGGTTAAGGGTTAGGGTTAGGGTCAGAGGTTAAGGTTAGGGTTAGAGGTTAGAGGTCAAGGGTTAGGGTTAGAGGTTAAGGGTTAGGGCTAGGGCTAGGGTTAGGGTTAGGGTTAGGGTTGGGGTTGGGGTTGGGGTTAGGGTTGGAGTCAGGGTTAGGGTTAGGGTTAGGGTTGGAGTTAGGGTTAGGGTAGGGTTTAGGGTAGGGTTAGGGTTATGGTTAACCCTGATTCTGATTCTGATTCTGGCTCTGGTTCTGGTTCTGGTATTGATTCTGGTTCTGGTTCTGGTTCTGGTTCGGGTTGTGGTGCTGGTGCTGGGGCTGGTTCTAGTGCTGAATTTGATTTGCTGCCACCTGCCGACAGGCCAGGCCTGGTGTCAGGTCGGCCAGGCCAGGTCAGGCCAGGCCAGTGCCAAAACGGGAACAGGCTAAGGTTAGGGTTGGGGTTAGGGTTAGGGTTAGGGTTGGAGTAGGGTTAGGGTTAGGGTTAGGGTTGGGGTTAGGATAAAGACATGGGTTAGGGTTAGGGTTGGGGTTGGGGTTAGGGTTAGGGTTGGAGTCAGGGTTAGGGTTAGGGTTAGGGTTGGGGTTAGGGTTGGGGTTAGGGTTGGGTTAGGGTTAACCCTGATTCTGATTCTTGCTCTGGTTCCGGTTCTGGTTCTTGTTCTGGTTCTGGCTCCTATTCTGGTTCTGGTTCTGACTGATACTGGTTCTGGTTTTGGTGCTCGTCAAAGTCATAGCGCCACCTACTGGTAACAAGAAGTTAAAGCCTCTATACTTTGGCCTGTTTCTCTTTGTAGGTAAATCAGATCGATATCAAATTACTACCACACATATGTAAGAAGTTCATAATTCCAGCTCACAAAGCTTTTGAGCTTTCATGTAACTCTGTTGCCGTGGTGACCCATGCTTCGCCGTCAACAAAGAAGGTACTTTTGAGGTACTAAACATGCTTGTAACGTTACTAAACTTGGCATACACATTTAAAGTCATAAATATAGTTACCTGACATGATTTTAATGCTTCAGAGTGAAAAGATTGCTCGATAGCGCCCCCTACAAAATTTTGACAAATCAGCCCTCACAGTACATTTGACATAGATAGACAAAATTTAGTAGGCATATGTATTACATGTAGGCTTAAAAGAAAGTCTCTTGATACCATGCTCTATACCGTACCGGAAGTCTGCCCTTTTGATTTCTGTTGATTTTTCCTTTCATTCTTGCCTATTTCTTGGCTCTTTATTTGAACGAACGAACTCCTAGGTAAATCATCAGATATACTTCAAATTTGGTCAGTACAATGTAAAAACCTTAGTGATTAAAAGTTATCAAAATGTTGTTGTTTCGTCGAAGGCTGTTGCCGTAGCAACTCACTCTTCGACATAAAAAACAAATGTTTTTGAGGGGCTAAACATGCTCAAAACTGACCAAAACATAGCACACACATTTAATGACCTAAATGTAGTTATATGATATGTTTAGAATGCTTCAGAATTAAGAATCGGCTCGATAGCGCCCCCTACAAAATGTCAACAAAATTCCAACAAAATTCGACAAAGCAGCCCTCGCAGTACGTTTGACGAAAATATACAAAATTTGGTAGGCTTATGTAACACATGTAGACTTAAGACAAACAAATAAGTCTCCTGGGACCATGCTCCAAACCGTATCAGAAGCCGGCCATTTTGAGTTTTACATGAATTGCTCATGTTGTCGCGTTGTCCAATGGTCGCAGACATTCTCCGCCGCGTGAGCCGGCATCCCACCAGCACCCCCGACGTGCGCTAAGGTGCGAGGACCCGTACATCGCTGCTTGCAGCTTTAATTTTAAATCTTATCTGTGACCTGATTTTGTGTTACATTTTTGTCTCGTTTGTATTTAAATAAATGTTTTGAATCATCATCATCTTTTATCATTTGTCTGTTGCTTTAAAGGCTGAAGAGGGTTTTAAAGCAACCTCGCGACGTATCGTTGCCTCAAGAGTTTGAGATTTCTAGTTCAGTTAGTTCAATTTAAATGTTGTTAAGCATCTATCAGAGGATACGTTTTAACAAGGATGATTGTAGGAAAAAGTAGTAGAATTCCACAAATAAATACACTTTAACAGAAGGATGAGACATGAAGTAGCTGTACTAATGTTTATGTCTGGGAGATACTACGAATGATATCTTAAAAAAAACACATCACACCACAATGGGTAATAATAATAATAATTTTAAAATATTTCAATGGAAACGGACAAAGACTCTACCCAGAGGTGTGTTTTGACCCAATCAGGAAATATACTGCACTCACTCACTCACTCACTCACTCACACACACACACACACACACACACACACACACACACACACACACACACACACTAGTGTATTTGGCCACATAAACAGCTGTGTGTGTCTGTGTGTGTGTGTGTGTATGTGTGTGTGTGTGTGTGCGTGTGTGAGTGTAAGTGTGTGAGTATGTGAGAGTGTGTGTGTGAGGAAAGTCGAGCTCATCCTGTGTACTTGTCTCCGTCGCAGTGACTGCTCCTCTGTGTGACTACAGGTCATTCATTAACCGGTGGTGTTTCCTAACATTGTATTTCATACTGATCTCAATGTTTTCTCCTTCTTTTTTTTATTTTTATTTATGGGTAGTGTCGCTAGAGTTGTGCATTATTTTACAGAATTTGATGTATGATTACATTGATTGTTTGATTGTACATTTAAAACTAAATATGTAAAGATTACATTTTGGTTTAAATTAAAAGGAACAAAACGTTCTACGGTCTTGGTGCTTAAATTTGAATTTGACACCAAAAATAAGTCATTTTTAACTGCCTTCTAGGACGAAACATGGGAGTGTTTTCTGATGTGGATGGACGAAATCATTTGTCTGTGGCATATAAATCACTGTTGAAAAATAAATCAGTTTCATGATGCGACACTTGGATAGTTGGGTTAGGTTTAACAATAGTTTAAAGGAAAGAATAGTTTGGGGTAAAATAGGCAGAAAAAAGGAGACGACCACTCTATTATTTAACAGTTTATTCAACCTCAGAGAAAGCAATCATCTGTTTACATTAAACTCCATAAATGTGATCATCAAAGATACAGATTTTCCAAGATAAAAGCATATAACATAATATGATAATATAACAGCAGCTATTCAACCAAACGCCATTCAAAAGAAGCTCAAATGTTCCATTTTGAACACGTGGAAGCAAAATCAAACCAGCATGTACATTTATGTATTTCTTCCCATTCCAACCATAAAATGCAACCTTAAAAGATAAATAAACAATCCACATTTTAAGAGAAAGACAATACAACAACTTCAGAAAATAAAAAGGGATCATTCCAGTGTTCCTGAATCAGAATAAGGAGACAAAGAAACCTGTTAGTGTCACATCCTTAGTTATCTTGGGACACTTTATTTGACTTACATGTCGCTTGTTGCTTTACCAATATAAAATCTGCTGTTGGAGAGTCTGTCATTTCATATCTCTCCCCCTTACATTGTAATTCCTACATTTCCCAGAATGCCATGAACCCAGAGGGTAAGGATACATAAAAGTCACACCACTGCAAACAACCTGAGTAAATATATAAAATGCCCGTCACCAGTGCCTAGATCGGGTTTAAACACCTAAAACAGATGAAGTTAAACTTCTCGTTAGCATTTTTTTTGGACCACTTATGTTGTCCTCTTGTTGCCATGGCTCCAGACATGTCACAGTCATCCATCTCTCCAGGGGATTCCCAGTTCTTGTATCCGACGGCCTCGTCGGTGATCCAGAACCATAAATCCAGAGTGCAGGAGTAGCGCAGTCCCACCCAGACGTGGGAACTGTTGGCCCTCTTGGCTCTCTCTTGGACCCATCTGTCATCGTGAGGGTTAGTGATGGAGACCAGTTCATAGTGCTCCTCTCTGCAGTAAGTCAAGGCCCTCTCCCAGGTCATGCTTTTATTGATCAGGATGATTCCATCTGTCATGGTAGAGATGGAGACAAACACAGGATCATACCACAGCTGTGTTGGTGATCTCTTGATTAGTGAGAGCACTGCGCTCCAACATGGTCACTTTAGATCACTGTGTCAATGTTTGGTGCTGATTTGCAAATCTTCAACCTCACCACTAGATGGCGCCAAAAGACCTCCACACTGGACCCTTAGGTGACGTTTTATTCTCGAGCGGGCAGCGTCATAACAAAGTCTGATATAAACAGGATGAACTAAAACAAAGCGGACGGAGCTCATGTACGTGTTGTGAATAAGTACTCACCTTCATAGCAGAAGAAGGGTTTTCTTTCATTGCATTTATCGATGCTCCATTTTCCATTTGACACAAAAGCACATTTATTGTCGCCTTCTTCATATTCAAATGATTCCTTATCCCAGTGTCTGAAAGAGAAATTAATCTCATCTGACCACCTCCAGGTGTCTCTGGACAGGCCGATCCACAATTCATTATTCTGCTTAGACTCAGACGTAGTCTTGAAAGCTTCATCTTCTAACTGTGTGAGACCACTGACCAGGTCAGTGTGTTTTTCTCTGCAGTAGCTCTGAGCCTCTTGCCAGGTTTTCTTTTGCTCAATCAAATGGAAGTTCTCATTTTTATTTGATTCTGTGGAATGAACAGAAACACTTTAGAAATAAAATCTCATAAAATCCTATTTTCTTACTTTAAAACAGGTGAAACATTTGAGATATTTCAACATGATTCCACTGCAGTTTCAGATATTCACTAGAAGAAAGTGTTTGGGATAATAAGGTGGATCAATTTTGTAAAAATAAATAAAAACTAAAGTAGGCCTTTGGAATTATAGAGAGATAAGATGAGATCATCCTCTGCACTTCACCATATAGCCTTTAAATGACATGGAACTTTAAACATCACTGTGTGTGTGTGTATACATATATATATATGTATATATATATATATATACATATATATATCACAACAGTTATTAAAAAGATCAAAAATCAAATGTAAATATTTCATAGTTGACTTTTGACTTCATTATATTACTTATTAACCATATCGGCCACGTTTCTACCTAATTCAACATAACAATGTAAAGTATCTGTCAGACAGGGTAATAATATATATACACATAATATTATAGCTACATATTCTCACCATTGTAGCAGATAAAGCTGTAACGATCAGTACAAGGTACATCCTTCCATTTGTGTTGATGCCACAGCACACAGTTCTCAATACCGTTAGCATCATTCGGTTCACCTTTAAGCCAATCTGTCTCTTTATCCTTGAACTCCACTCCTGACTGAGACCAGTGCCACGTCTTGTTGACATTTTGTTTACGCAGCCCAATCCAGGCTTCACCTCCATTATTTTTAAATTTATTGAGTCTATTCACATCAGTCATGTCCAACACTGTGGCCAGGTCAGTGTATTTATCTCTGCAATACACCTGGGCTTCCTCCCAGGTCTTGTTCTTCTTAACAAAGTGGTACTTGTAGAGGTGACACACGCAGAGGGAACACTGACCTGATAACAGAGAAAGTGAATGTGTTCAGTATTTGCGGTGAGAGAAAAGCAAGAATCCTGTTATTAAATGACATCGTGCCCCTTAAGTTAAATGGGGCTCCGAGTGCACTTAAGTAGTGTGAGTTTTTAGCTGCAGTGATTCTAGCTAAAGTAAATTAAAACAGTAGCCGATGATCCACTTACCCATCAGAATGAGCACAAACAGACTCCACTCCATGTTTGGTCTGTTAGATGAAACGGATATTTTAATGTGCACTGAACCGAACACTGTACCACTCCCTCCAGTATACAAAGTTATGTCTCATAAGGAAGAGGGATGGTAGGAAATATGCAAACTGTAGGTTACTTATTTGAATAAAATACAAATAATACAACAAACTGAAATGAATGTTTCTGTGGAAGCTTGTGATGTTCTGGTGTTTGCTTCTGTTATCAGAACTATTGTCATGTTCTTCAATGTACAGGTAATACAAGGAATTAGAGGAACACCTTGGGAGACGCTGTCGGTCTTTGAAACTGTATCGGTCAAATCAGATGACTTCTGACTCAATGTCATGAAGAACCAGACATTATACTGTGAGCATTTATTCTACTAGATTGCAAGTTATGGTCAGGTGTTCTTGTTATTGTGTCCACCGTTTTTAAAAGCTAGAAAAAAGATATATTAAACTGCAAAGTGCCAATTACATTTGTGCTGTCGTTATAAATCATAAAATAAAATCTGGTAAATGATCGAGTTTCTGTATTATGAGTGAACAAACCCCACTGTAGATTATACTTAGTGTCATTGGAGAAGTAAGGTAGGCTTTGTGTTAGGATAACTATCGTCACCAGTACAACAATATATTGCTGTAACATGTTTTTTTCCCCCAGAAAACAGGCAGAAAAAGTAAATAGTGGTATTTTAGCCCTGAGTAATGTCTGCAGAGCAAACTGCATGCAATCCCCCAAATAGCACCAAAAAAAAGAGTGAAACCCAGCGCAAGAAAAAGTCCACGAGCCTCACAAGCCTTCAAAGTATTAAAGCCTTATTGTATTTGTTTGCAGTATAATGTCAGGTTTTCTTATTATTTTTGTCCACACTTTGTAAAGAAAACCCCCTGAACTTTGTGTAAAATTGAGATTTAAATACGATCAACTGTGAATATAAACCTTGTTAGAAATAAGCTGATTTGTTTTGTATGTCTGGAAAATAAAAAAAGGCAAAGTGTCTTTCTGATTTGATGTGAGATTATGTGAAATATAAACTGAAGAAAGATAATGTTACTCTGTCCACCTCTGCACAATCAACACTCTTTTAAAATGACACAACAGAATCGTAACTTACATCTTCTAAGTCTTCCTCTCAGACGCTGCACCCGGGTGTCTCTCCTCGTGTACTGATGAAGAGTCAGAGATCAACCAGACAGGAGCTCTCTTTTAGCCGCCTGAATGCCAACATTTGAATATTGAAATACAGAAGTCGGAGACGACCATCATAGAGGAGAAAGGATCCATTGATGACAAGAGTATACTTTACAGGATGTAACAGGTAAACAAAGAGGAACACACTTCCCTGTTGACTGTCCGATGAGAGTGATTGAGCTGATGAGATGAACACATACTGTAGGAGCAGGATACATACTTATTTCTAGTTATGTGTTATTCTGTAGTCATCTTGTGTCTCTTCATAGTAATTTAAGCTCTTTGTATTAATTTTGTATCTCTTTGTAGTCGATTTGTGTCTTTTTGTAGTTTTGCGATTTCATTTGTATACATTTTGTGTGTCTTTGTATTCATTTTGTGTGTCTTTGTATACATCTTGTGTGTCTTTGTATTCATTTTGTGTGTCTTTGTATTCATTTTGTGTGTCTTTGTATTCATCTTGTGTGTCTTTGTATTCATTTTGTGTGTCTTTATATACATTTTGTGTGTCTTTGTATACATTTTGTGTGTCTTTGTATTCATTTTGTGTGTCTTTGTATTCATTTTGTGTGTCTTTGTATACATTTTGTGTGTCTTTGTATACATTTTGTGTGTCTCTCCTGGTGGGTACGTGTCTGCAGGTGAAGGCCTCACTTTGGGCCCCTGGTCCAGGGCCCGGTTGGCCCGTTCAGTAGTCCATCCATGACTGGGTTTTAAAGGGCTGGTCGCAGTAGTTCTAGCCATGCTAGCAGCACAGCTCTTGAGGGCTTGTGGGTCTGATGGTCGGTCCACCACTTTGGTCCACAGTGAAATATCCCAACAATTATTGGATGGATCAACATGACATTTCTTACACATTCATGTTCCCTCAGCCTCAGCTGTACTTTGCTTTTAGTGCTGATTAGTAAATCTTGGCACGCTAACAAGGTAAACATTGTAGCTTGTAATTCAGGATTTGAACACAAATACATTGTACGGCAAGAAAAAGGTGCAAAATGAACACTTTGTGATTTAATCTGCATATTTGATCAGTGCAGACAACATTCAGAGCATCTGTTCTCCTCTCTCCTCTTTCCTCTCTCCTCTCTCCTCCTTCCTCTCTCCTCTCTCCTCTCTCCTCTCTCCTCTTTCCTCCTTCCTCTCTCCTCTTTCCTCTCTCCTCTTTCCTCTCTCCTCTCTCCTCCTTCCTCTCTCCTCTCTCCTCTCTCCTCTTTCCTCCTTCCTCTCTCCTCTCTACAGCTCAACAGACCTCACATATTTCCTCTCACACTTAAAACTTCTTATTGTCATAAATCAAGAACACTATGAACATCTATGTACCAACATACATAACAAATACCACAGTGAACACACAAACTCATGTTATTGTTGAAAATTACACTTTCCTAAATAAAACAGCTGTTTTGTAAAACAATTTGTGTTCTGGCTTTAGAAACTGTTTGACAATCAATTTTGTTTCATGTTTTTGCCTCAAGCTAAATGTATCTTGTTTCCTGTTTTTAGATAAGATGCTTTTATTTTGAAGGCTGCGACTGTAGCAGAGTTAATGATTCCACTTGCCATCACTGGCCATTATTTGCAATTATTACTTATATTCCTAATCCATATAATTTATATATTATTTCCTGTTATTTTTGTCTATAATTTACAATGTATTATTATTAGTTTCCCACTGGGACTAGCGTGTTGTGTGGCATTAGCGCCCTCTGCTGGGCCCCTGCAGACTTGAGCGGTGCGCCCCGTATATGTAACCAGTCTGCTGGAGTCTCCGAGCATAAACGGCTGGTTGGAGCCAAACAGTGATCAAGTGCGGCCTGAATTATGACACAACTGTTACACCACCAGATGTAGGAAACAGGCATTTGAGCGCCTGTTTCCTACATCCGCTTCAGTAGAGGAACAAGGTCTTACGTTGGTTTGGAAATTAGCAATAAATTAAACAATCATCAAGGCAAGGCAAGTTTATTTCTACAGCACATTTCAACAAAAAGGCAATTCAAAGTGCTTCAGAAACCATTAAAAGCATCAAAACATAATGCAAAAGAAAAGAAGATTTAAAAACAATTAAGAACATTCATTTAAACATTAAAAACAGTCAGTAAAACATTAAAACGCCAAAACAAAATGAATAAAAGTTGCAGTGCAGTTTAAGAAATAAAATACAGTAGTGAGATGCAGAAATTGATTAAGATCCTTGAATCTGGTTCAATTAAAGGCAACAGCAAACAGAAGAGTCTTCCATCTTTAAAGGAGTTTAGGGTCTCTGAGGGTCTCTGATGGTCTCAGTAGACCTGCAGCTTTCAGGTTCTTTGCTCCAGATTTGTGGAGCAGAAAAACTGAACGCTGCTTCTCCATGTTTAGTTCTGACTCAGTCAAGTGTCGGACCATCTTTCGGAGGGATATGCTACATGTTTTTTAATGATTGGTCTTAAATGAATCTCATCTTTTTATCTTCATCTTGTCTAAAACACGAATCCTTAGAATCATTTTTCATATAATGACACCAACATGAAGACATTCATAACTCACCTTGTTCGTGTTCAGTCGTGTAAAACTATGAAGTCTTCTCACCATTTAAACTCCTCATGTCAGTTTGGTGCATTAGAGGAATAATTTAATAGTAAAAGACACAATTTTCATCTTTCATCAAATTATCCAGATGATTATTTTGTTGTAGTTTCTCTGGTTATTGTTTGAGATTATGCATCGTGCTTTACAAACCAGGAAACGCAGATCCAGCAGAGACCAGTCCACCGTGGACAGACCCAGATCCAGCAGAGACAAGTCCACCGAGGACAGACCCAGATCCAGCAGAGACCAGTCCACCAAGGACAGACCCAGATCCAGCAGAGACCAGTCTACCGAGGACAGACCCAGATTCAGCAGAGACCAGTCCACCGTGGACAGACCCAGATCCAGCAGAGACCAGTCCACCGAGGACAGACCCAGATCCAGCAGAGACCAGTCCACCGTGGACAGACCCAGATCCAGCAGAGACCAGTCCACCGTGGACAGACACAGATCCAGCAGAGACCAGTCCACCGTGGACAGACCCAGATCCAGCAGAGACCAGTCCACCGTGGACAGACCCAGATCCGGCTTCACTGCCGCCTCTGGGTGGAGGAGAGCTCATGCAGACAGCAGCTCCTCCTCCTCCAGGAGCAGAGCTTCTCCTCGCTGCTCCAACACAGACACCACGCTGCTGGTAAACAAAGAGGACGGCACGTGGGTGTTCAGCCCGTAAATTATACACAATAACATTAAGGATTAAAGATGGGACATTAAAACACGTGAGATCAGAGGAATGCAAGCAGAGATTATATATGTTCAAAATATTTATTCATCAAACATTTCGTTTTGTTATTGAAGCTGTTTTGACAAAAACGAGTAAATATATTATTTTAATGACGTCTCATATTGTGAGGAAAATAACCTGGAAGACGTTCAAATCATGGAGTAAAAAGCATAAAATACATACACACAATTGTACACAATTTTTTTTTATGTTGTCATGGTAACGTGGTATGTTGCTGTCCCATTCCTATTTACACCATTTCAAGATTGGGCCGAAGTGTCAGTCCACAACTACCCAGAAGACACGCCCCTACTCTGCCTCTGATTGGCTACTTGCTGCTGAACCCAGAGAAGGGGCGGGTCTTCCTGCAGGGAGAGTTTTAAAAACACTTGTTGACTGTTTCCTGTCGTGTTGAACCTCTGGCACTGACTTGAAACATATGACTGCAGTTTATACTTATTATATTTTACTATGAATGAAACGTCTTCAGGAAACCAACTTTACACTGTGGTTGTAGTTCACATTGTTGTTGTGGTCTCTGCTGGATCTGGGTCTGTCCACGGTGGACTGGTCTCTGCTGGATCTGGGTCTGTCCACGGTGGACTGGTCTCTAATGGATCTGGGTCTGGGTCCCGGTGAACCTGCATGACATCAGGATTTAACTGAGACTGTTTCATAACCAGTTCAAAGTTCTTCACAGTAACTTTGAGTCTGAACAAAATATAAAATGTAAACCAAACATTGGTGGTTACTCTCTAACTTGTTAATGCAAACTACTAATTTGTTAATAATCATAATTATTCATTCATGAGAGATACATGCAGAATAAAGTTTGCTGCAGTACGTCAACGTTGTTTTAATATCTCGCCCCAAGAGTCTGTGATAAAGATGAATTGAATAAATTATATATGTCATCACGTAGAGATGAAAAAGAGGAGGTGACCAGGGGAAGGAAGAATGAGCTGGTCCAATTGGGGAAAAGAGAGAGAGAGAGAGAGAGAGAGAGAGAGAGAGAGAGAGAGAGAGAGAGAGAGAGAGAGAGATATTTCCCTGCAACTGACAAACGCACCAAACAAAGCGTTTCCTGGTTTGTAAAGCCCGATGCAGCCTCTCAAATAATATCCAGAGAAACTACAACAAAAGGATCATCTGGATAATTTGCTGAAAGATGAAAATTGTGTTTTTTACTATTAAGTTATTCCTCTAACGCACATCAGGATTTAACTGAGACTGTTTCATAACCAGTTCAAAGTTCTTCACAGTAACTTTAAGTCTGAACAAAATATAAAATGTAAACCAAATAGTGGTGGTTAGTCTCTAACTTGTTAATGCAAACTACTAATTTTTAATTAATTATTAACTTATAAGAGAAGAATGCAGAACAAAGTTTGCTGCAGCACATTAACGTTTTCATATCTTGCCCCGAGAGTCTGTGATAAAGATGAATTTAACTTATTGAATATGTCACCATGTAGAGATTAGAAAGGGGAAGTTACCACGTAGAGAGAAAGAGAGAGAGAGAGAGAGAGAGAGAGAGAGAGAGAGAGAGAGAGAGAGAGAGAACCCTGAAAAACCGACATATATTCTGCTTGTAAAGCCCGATGCAGCCTCTCAAATAATAACCAGAGAGACTACAACAAAATAATCATCTGGATAATTTGCTGAAAGATGAAAATTGTGTCTTTTCCTATTAAATTATTCCTCTAACGCACCAAACTGACATGAGGAGTTTAAATGGTGAGAAGACTTCATAGTTTTACACGACTGAACACGAACAAGGTGAGTTATGAATGTCTTCATGTTGGTGTCATCATATCAATATTATTGTACATATTTATTATGTGAGGATTCGTGTTTCAGACAAGATGTTTACAGGTAATAACGTGGTCGGCTCGTTCAGTAAAGAGACAATTCAACAGTTAAAAAGATGAAATTAATTTCAGACTAATAATTAAAAAACATGTAGCATATCCCTCCGAAAGATGGTCCGACACTTGACTGATGATTTTTTTATTTATTGCTAATTTCCAAACCAACGTAAGAGCTTGTGCCTCTTCTGAAGCAGATGAAGGAAACAAATGCAGAATGCAATGCAATTTGTAGGCGTCCTCGCAACGTCCTCTGAGACAAATGCACACCACTAGTCAGAGAAGTGCCTAGGGGTCAGACTTTTGACAATAACTATAATACTAAATATTAAAACCAGACTACTACTTTTACTTATGGTAATATACATGTCCTCGACTCAATGAAGCACTTCTCTTTTTTGTAATTCTTTATTCAACAATTACACATGTACAATTTCAGAAAGTGTAATTTCAGGTCTTTACTTGACTTTTTTCATTGTGTCTATCGGGCCACTTCACCTCAGAGTGAAATGTACCACGTTCATCTTCTTCCTTTGATCTCTGGACTGTGGAGGAATGTCTTCTTCATTTCATATCTCGTGTTGCTCCTGACTTTGGAGGTGTGGTTTGTAGGAGGGTTGGAGGAGTGTCTCGATCCACCAGCACATATTAGTAACAGAGACAAACCAAGCTGGAACCAAACCAAAGCTCAGGATTTTATTAAAGGAAATTAAACTCCTATCTTTTTAATCTGCCTGTGAATATGAATGTACTTCTAAAATGAAATATCAGTTTATTAAAGAGCTGTTTAGTGATAAAATATCATTAAACCACGAACAGTAAACAGTGTATACATGTCTCTAAAGGACGGTATGTCTTTACTGCACTTTTCTTTAATTTATTTATATATCTGAAATAAGTTTTGAGTAACAATCAGTGAGGGGACTTGAATATTTCTCTTCTCTTCCTCAGGTGAAAGTGACGCCACCTGGTGGCTGAAATAAAGTCCTACAAACCCAGAAGACTTTAACAATGTTCAGTATTTACTGAGAACAACAAACTAGATGTTTAGATATTCTGATCTAAACATCTAGTTTGTATCTGCTCTATATTGACACTTGTTAAATGTTTATATACTACATATGCAGTGTATGTAACAAGTACATTTCTGAAACTAGTATACATTTGATGTAGTTTTATTTTACTTGAGTACTTTCATTTTTTTGACGCTTTATACTTCTCCTCCAGGTAAATAATGCACTTTTTACTGTACTATATCTCATAAGGTAAATATTGTACTTTTTACTGTACTACATGTCAGAGGTTAATATTGTACTTCTTACTGTACTACATCTCAGCTGATCCAAGAGGCGTTTTAAATAGTTTATTTATCTGAAGAAGTAGGAACACTTTTTCAACACATGAAGGAAAACTTCATCCTTCAGTTTATTACAAACATTCAACATCACATCTGGAGATACGAGGTTTTACCTGGAGAGGAAGGATGAAAAGCTGTCATCTGAGAAGTAACTAAAGCTGTCCGACAAATGTAGTAAAAAGTACAATATTAACCTCTGAGATGTAGTACAGTAAAAAGTACAATATTAACCTGTGAGATGTAGTACAGTAAAAAGTACAATATTTACCTTCTGAGATGTAGTACAGTAAAAAGTACAATATTTACCTTCTGAGATGTAGTACAGTAAAAAGTACAATATTTACCTGTGAGACTTAGTACAGTAAAAAGTACATTATTCACATCTGAGATGTAGTACAGTAAAAAGTTAATATGTACCTCTGAGATGTCATACAGTAAAAAGTATAATGATTACCTCTGAGGTGTAGTACAGTAAAAAGTACAATATTCACCTCTAAGATGTAGTACAGTAAAAAATACAATATTTACTTCTGAGATACAGGAAAAAGTACAATAATTACCTCTGAGGTGTAGTACAGTAAAAAGTACATTATTTACCTCTGAGATACAGTAAAAAAGTATGTTGGCACCAAACGACACCTATAAGGAGAGAACATGTCGAGATATTATTCGACTTGTATTTAAAAACGTTTTTATATATACTTTTAAATTATAATAAAAAGGATAATTTATTTTCATTATTTTTTGCCGATTGTTGTAAATTACTATAAAAGTAATTATTCCCTTTTTCTCCCTGTTGAAAGTTTTTTTTGGGGAGTTTTTCCTGATCCCATGAGAGGTCCTGGGACAGAGGATGTCGTACGTGTACAGATTGTAAAGCCCTCTGAGGAAAATTTGTAATTTGTGATTTTGGGCTTTACAAAATAAATTGAATTGAATTGAAATGAAATGAACGAGGTCACTCGAAGGATGTAAACAGAGAACGGGTGGCTCAGTTGTGGCTCCGCCCACTCAGCTTGGCAGCTACTTCTTCTTTTTTATTCTTTATTCAACAATTACACACGTACAATTTCATAAAGTGTCAATAAGGAACGGAGAAATACAATTAATTACATTTAAACTAACATGCCAGGGGGCCGAACGAGTGCCGTTCGCTCGCCGCTGTCCTGACACCGGACCGACGCCAGTCAGTCATCACTCGCTGTCCAGGTTATTGACTTAACATAGAAGGGTTGAGCCGAGACACCGTTTCATGATCCATAAACACTTTAGTCTTCAGTGTTGACACAAAGGAACAATATCATCATTTATACGGATAAATCTGCACAAATCACCAAAAGGTGAAAGCTGCATTTCCTTGTTGCTTACTTTATAAAACTCTGACTAACTCTTTCTCAGAGAGGAAACGCAGCAACTCAGTTCATGATCATGCAAACTAATATCCACGAGGAATTATTAAAACAAATAAAACACTTTTTATCTGAGTCTGTCCACGGTGGACTGGTCTCTGCTGGATCTGGGTCTGTCCACGGTGGACTGGTCTCTGCTGGATCTGGGTCTGGGTCCCGGTGAACCTGCATGACGTCATCTGGTTTCACCTAAATCTAACCCACGGCTCCAAATAACTGTAAAGAAACAGACGTCTTCTCTCTGATGGCTCGTTTACTGATGAAGGTCAGAGAGAAACATCAGGATTTAACTGAGACTGTTTCATAACCAGTTCAAAGTTCTTCACAGTAACTTTAAGTCTGAACAAAATATAAAATGTAAAACAAACATTGGTGGTTACTCTCTAACTTGTTAATGCAAATTACTAATTTGTTAATAATCATAACTATTCATTTATAAGAGAAAAAACCGGAACAAAGTTTGATGCAGTACGTCAACGTTGTTTTAATATCTCGCCCCAAGAGTCTGTGATAAAGATGAATTGAATAAATTATAAATGTCATCACGTAGAGATGGAAAAGAGGAGGTGACCAGGGGAAGGAAGAATGAGCTCGACCAATTGGAGAGAGAGAGAGAGAGAGAGAGAGAGAGAGAGAGAGAGAGAGAGAGACTGAAGCGGTTCTGAAAAGCACGATGCATAATCTCAAACAATAACCAGAGAAACTACAACAAAATAATCATCTGGATAATTTGCTGAAAGATGAAAATTGTGTCTTTTACTATTAAATTATTCCTCTCATGCACCAAACTGACATGAGGAGTTTAAATGGTGAGAAGACTTCATAGTTTTACACGACTGAACACAAACAAGGTGAGTTATGAATGTCTTCATGTTGGTGTCATTATATGAATATTATTGTACATATTTATTACGTGAGGATTCGTGTTTCAGACAAGATGTTTACAGGTAATAACGTGGTCGGTTCGTTCAGTAAAGAGACAAATCAACAGTTAAAAAGATGAGAATAATCTAAAGCTAATGAGACTATAATCTGATCTATTAAAAAACAGCTGTTTTATTTAGTCAAGTGTAATTTTCAACAATAACATGAGTTTGTGTGTTCACTGTGGTATTTGTTATGCATGTTGGTACATAGATGTTCATAGTGCTCTTGATTTATGACAATAAGAAGTTTTAAGTGTGAGAGGAAATATGTGAGGTCTGTTTGAGGAGTTTTAAAGAGTTGAAGTTAAGTTAGAAGCTGTGAAACTAACTCGGGACGGAAGAGAGAGGAGAAGTGATGAGTTAAGGAGCGAAAGGTGCACGAGCAGAGCAGAAGAGGTGTCGTGCACAGTCCACAACTACCCAGAAGACACGCCCCTACTCTGCCTCTGATTGGCTACTTGCTGCTGAACCCAGAGAAGGGGCGGGTCTTCCTGCAGGGAGAGTTTTAAAAACACTTGTTGACTGTTTCCTGTCGTGTTGAACCTCTGGCACTGACTTGAAACAAATGACTGCAGTTTATACTTATTATATTTTACTATGAATGAAACGTCTTCAGGAAACCAACTTTACACTGTGGTTGTAGTTCACATTGTTGTTGTGGTCTCTGCTGGATCTGGGTCTGTCCACGGTGGACTGGTCTCTGCTGGATCTGGGTCTGTCCACGGTGGACTAGTCTCTGCTGGATCTGGGTCTGTCCACGGTGGACTGGTCTCTAATGGATCTGGGTCTGGGTCCCGGTGAACCTGCATGACGTCAGGATTTAACTGAGACTGTTTCATAACCAGTTCAAAGTTCTTCACAGTAACTTTGAGTCTGAACAAAATATAAAATGTAAACCAAACATTGGTGGTTACTCTCTAACTTGTTAATGCAAACTACTAATTTGTTAATAATCATAATTATTCATTCATGAGAGATACATGCAGAATAAAGTTTGCTGCAGTACGTCAACGTTGTTTTAATATCTCGCCCCCAAGAGTCTGTGATAAAGATGAATTGAATAAATTATATATGTCATCACGTAGAGATGAAAAAGAGGAGGTGACCAGGGGAAGGAAGAATGAGCTGGTCCAATTGAGAGAGAGAGAGAGAGAGAGAGAGAGAGAGAGAGAGAGAGAGAGAGAGAGAGAGAGAGAGATATTTCCCTGCAACTGACAAACGCACCAAACAAAGCGTTTCCTGGTTTGTAAAGCCCGATGCAGCCTCTCAAATAATATCCAGAGAAACTACAACAAAAGGATCATCTGGATAATTTGCTGAAAGATGAAAATTGTGTTTTTTACTGTTAAGTTATTCCTCTAACGCACATCAGGATTTAACTGAGACTGTTTCATAACCAGTTCAAAGTTCTTCACAGTAACTTTAAGTCTGAACAAAATATAAAATGTAAACCAAACATTGGTGGTTAGTCTCTAACTTGTTAATGCAAACTCCCCCAAGAGTCTGTAATAAACATGAATTTAACTTATTGTATATTTCACCATGTGGAGATATGAAAGGGGAAGTTACCGCGTGAAGGAAGAATGAGCTGGACCGATGAGAGAGAGAGAGAGAGAGAGAGAGAGAGAGAGAGAGAGAGAGAGAGAACTCCCCAACTGAAAAAACTGCCACATGTTCTGCTTGTAAAACAATAACCAGAGAAACTACAACAAAATAATCAACTGGATAATTTACTGAAAGATGAAAATTGTGTCTTTTACTATTAAATTATTCCTCTAATGCACCAAACTGACATGAGGAGTTTAAATGGTGAGAAGACTTCATAGTTTTACACGACTGAACACGAACAAGGTGAGTTATGAATGTCTTCATGTTGGTGTCATTATATGAAAAATGATTCTGAGAGGATTCGTGTTTTAGACAAGATGAAGATAAAAAGATGAGATTCATTTAAGACCAATCATTAAAAAACATGTAGCATATCCCTCCGAAAGATGGTCCGACACTTGACTGAGTCAGAACTAAACATGGAGAAGCAGCGTTCAGTTTTTCTGCTCCACAAATCTGGAGCAAAGAACCTGAAAGCTGCAGGTCTACTGAGACCATCAGAGACCCTCAGAGACCCTAAACTCCTTTAAAGATGGAAGACTCTTCTGTTTGCTGTTGCCTTTAATTGAACCAGATTCAAGGATCTTAATCAATTTCTGCATCTCAATACTGTATTTTATTTCTTAAACTGCACTGCAACTTTTATTCATTTTGTTTTGGCGTTTTAATGTTTTACTGACTGTTTTTAATGTTTAAATGAATGTTCTTAATTGTTTTTAAATCTTCTTTTCTTTTGCATTATGTTTTGATGCTTTTAATGGTTTTATATGAAGCACTTTGAATTGCCTTTTTGTTGAAATGTGCTGTAGAAATAAACTTGCCTTGCCTTGATGATTGTTTAATTTATTGCTAATTTCCAAACCAACGTAAGACCTTGTTCCTCTACTGAAGCGGATGTAGGAAACAGGCGCTCAAATGCCTGTTTCCTACATCTGGTGGTGTAACAGTTGTGTCATAATTCAGGCGCACTTGATCACTGTTTGGCTCCAACCAGCCGTTTATGCTCGGAGACTCCAGCAGACTGGTTACATATACGGGGCGCACCGCTCAAGTCTGCAGGGGCCCAGCAGAGGGCGCTAATGCCACACAACACGCTAGTCCCAGTGGGAAACTAATAATAATACATTGTAAATTATAGACAAAAATAACAGGAAATAATATATAAATTATATGGATTAGGAATATAAGTAATAATTGCAAATAATGGCCAGTGATGGCAAGTGGAATCATTAACTCTGCTACAGTCGCAGCCTTCAAAATAAAAGCATCTTATCTAAAAACAGGAAACAAGATACATTTAGCTTGAGGCAAAAACATGAAACAAAATTGATTGTCAAACAGTTTCTAAAGCCAGAACACAAATTGTTTTACAAAACAGCTGTTTTATTTAGGAAAGTGTAATTTTCAACAATAACATGAGTTTGTGTGTTCACTGTGGTATTTGTTATGTATGTTGGTACATAGATGTTCATAGTGTTCTTGATTTATGACAATAAGAAGTTTTAAGTGTGAGAGGAAATATGTGAGGTCTGTTTGAGGAGTTTTAAAGAGTTGAAGTTAAGTTAGAAGCTGTGAAACTAACTCGGGACGGAAGAGAGAGGAGAAGTGATGAGTTAAGGAGCGAAAGGTGCACGAGCAGAGCAGGTTGAGGAAGAGGTGTCATTTCAAATTCCGCGCTGACCCAGAAGACACGCCCCTACTCTGCTTCTGATTGGCTACTTGTTGCTGACACCTGATAAGGGAGTAGAGTTTTAAAAACACTTGTTGACTGTTTCCTGTCGTGTTGAACCTCTGGCACTGACTTGAAACATATGACTGCAGTTTATTCTTATTATATTTTACTATGAATGAAACGTCTTCAGGAAACCAACTTTACACTGTGGTTGTAGTTCACATTGTTGTTGTCATCAGCATCAAGGCTTTGTGTCATCAGTTGTGTGTAATAAGTAGAATGATGAATACTATAAGGAGTATTGTGAGGGCTGAAGACAGACTGGAGATGTTTACCTCCAACACCTTGATGTGATGTGTTGGTGACTCTTCTCCTCTGTCTCCTCTCACAGGGAGAAGATGACCTGCAGGATCCTGCTGCTCTTCATCCTGCTGCTCCTCATCCTCACCTCCTGTGTCTGTGGTGAGTTTACTTGTGTATTTTTAAAGCACTCCAGCTCTGCAGCATCACTAAACACTCCACAGAAACACCTGTAGATGGAGTTTAAAGGCTCACATGTTAAAGCTGTCAGCTTGTCTGCTCCTCCCTCTCCCTCTCTGTCTCCTCAACAGGATCCTTTGTAGTGAAGGTGACACAGAGCTCCTATCAGGCAGAGGAGAACCACAACGTCACACTGGAATGGATGTTCACCGCCAACACTGACCGCTCCCCCAACTCCCTGAATGTCTTCTGTCAACTGTTAACTGATGTCAGGGCCTCAGTCCTGTTTCATCTACATGAAGGTGTCGAGGTCCCAGAGTCTCAGGATGAACAGTTTGCAGGACGAGTCCAGTGGGACAAAGACGTCCTCAGAGAAGGACGAGTCAGACTTCATGTGTCCAGACTCAGGACTAATGACTCGGGTCTGTACATGTGTGACATGTTCTCAAATTATGAGACAGACTCTGGGGAATGTCGGCTCAATGTCACTGGTAGGTTGATTCAGTAGAACACGTTCAATTCAGCAGCTTTATTCAGATAAATAAAAACACTTTCTTCCTGCAGTTTCTGGACTTTGTTCCAACTTAATCTGTTGTTTCTATTTAGTTTTCTTTTCAGTGAAAGTTTTTTTTCTTCACTTGAATGAAACAGATTTGTTTGGTCTCTTTGCAGCAGCGAGGGATCGACCTGAACCTGAGACAAAGACAGAAAGTCGACCACAACCAGAGAGTCGGGGACGGATCGTCCTCTATGTTGGACTGGGACTGACAGCAGCAGGTCTTCTACTAATTATACTGACAATAAAATATAATGATAAGATAAGAAACCTCTTTGCAGTCGTATAGGTGTTGCATTTCCCAGAGAAGCAAGCCATCAGGACTAACAGGTCTCTGGAGGACCCCCTTTGAACAAGTCCTTTCAGCACTGATCCAAGACCTGAGTCATAAAACAAGAGACTTTCAGACAATCAGCATTAATTGTGACTGTTTAAGAAAAGGACCGTTCTCCTCAGAAGTTGTGCTGAGACAAGACATCTCCTCAGCGTCTGGTTGATGTGACTCCGTTCAAGATCCTCATCAGAGTTGTTTCAGTCACCACTGCAGGAAGAGTTTAGGATGGAGACCAAGCTGTCACTTGGTTCACTTGTTCTGGTGTCAGTCTTCTGTCCTCTGCCTACTGACGCATATTGTTACGATGCACAATGCAGTCATTTAATGTTAATGATGTGTTCGTTCCTATTCATGAGAAGTTGTTCTGACACTTTCTTTTGTCTTTTAGTATAAACATTAAAGTTACTACAAGGAACTCTAATAATGGCACAGCTGAGCTCCCAGTAGACCACAAAATCACCAAAAGCATGTGCAATACAATATACTGTGCAATAACAGTTATAATAGTTATTCTGTCTGTATATAATTATTTCATTTCAATTATTGTGGATTCTTACTGGGGTTTTTTTGTACTGTTTTGATGCATATTTTCTATTCATAATACTTGTTTGGATCTTGTTCTTTTACTATGTATCTTGTTTGCACTTTACCTTCTGCTGCTGTGATCCTGTAAATGTCCCACTGCGGGACTAATAAAAGGAATATTATCTTATCTTATCTTGTCTTAAAAAAAGAGACTCCTCCCAGTCTCTTTTTTGTGATTTATTTTTATAATATTTCTCATCGTGCATACATTCACAATGCTGAACATAAATAACTAGAAATGTAATTTTGTAAACATTTTATGAATACATGTTTACTCTGTATACTGTGCGTCTTGTTTGTTCGTTCAGCATTGGTATTGCATCGCGGTAAATTCCTCCCTCCTTTATTCTCCATTTTGGAATAATAAAAACAAAAGTTAAAGTTCATCAGCAGACCTGAAGGTGCATCACAGGCATTGGGAGGATGACGCTAGCATAATGAAGTAAACACATTGTAGAAGGAACATTTACTTTATTTGGCTAGTTTTGATCTCCCGTGATCTCACAGGTGTTGAGTGTGTGATTTGGATTTGGTTTCACCGGGGCCAGCATGCAGGCGTACAATGACGTCAGCACGGGCACGTCTTTTGATTGGATGCGCACTGGTGAGAGGCGGAGCTAGCAACCTGAACCTGACCCTGAACGAGCTAGCGTTAATTCGTGTAGCTATAGAAGCGTTGTTTTTGTGTTATTGTTTTAACCCACAATGGCTGATGGAGGAGAAGAGATAGATTTGGTCGCAGAAATACAAACAACGCCATTTTCATGACGGACTTTTCAACAAAAGATAGACATTGTGTACAACTCTGTTGTACTCGTTACGCTACGTTAAGGTGATGCAACGCCTAGTTATAATGCATTTCTGTCTAAATGTATAGTTTCTAGAGCCATGGCGTCATAATGATGGTACTAAGAGGAGGATTCATTCAGGGAGCACTGTGTAGGACATCACTGAAGGCCTAGGGGGGAAATGCACGGCCCGCTCACTGAGATCTTTGGGAAACCAAGAAACTCCACCAGCGAGCAGTTCATGCAGATGTTCCCCCTGATGCTGGAGTAAACACATTACCACAGAAACTGATGTAGCTTCTTGGTAAAAAAAAAAAAGGAAACCCCCATATATTCTCATCAGAGCTTCATAAATGAGACACTACCTGCCTTTAGCAGACACTTTGTCTCATATGGGTACAGGGGGTTCTGCTATCGAGTCCAACGCAACAGCTGCTATTTTTATGCATGAATCTGCTACCAAGAGCTCAAAGATGACGAGCTCCGTGGAGCAAACGACAGCAGATGTTAATGTTTTGTAAACATGAGGTAGATTATATGGAAAATCAAACAATGTAAAAGTCATAAAAGAGATAAGCAGCTGGTGGTAAATGGATTTTCCTTTCCTGTTGCAGAAACACAGTCACAGGACAAATAACGTAAACACACTGTAATCATTGAAAATGTCCCTTATTTGGAAACTTTGGCAGCTTTTAACATCTGAATAATCAAATACAAGCTGATAATTTACGCACAACAAGAAAAAAACTCAAAAAACGTACAAAATGACTTAAAGTGCAAATGTAACAAGATGTGAGCACAGCAAGAACAATGCATAACCAAAACAAAAAGAGCAGCTTTCATTGGAACATTTCATAATAAAAACAATAGAACAGTTTAGTTTAAGTAAGAGATTAGTGACCTTCTCAGAAGAACTCAGACAGTCATCCATTTGTCATTTCACAACTCACGGTGTAGCCCCTTCACTCTACACACATAAACAACATATACATATTTAAATTAGAATGAAATAAAACAAGTGAGGGGAGTAAGGGAGCAGAGATCACCTTAAATTCATCGTACAAGCAATTTCTTCGATATAAATTGTGGCCTCAAAACTGAAGTACTTTGACTACAATCGGTGATGCGAGCTGTGTCAGTAGCTGGTTTGAGGCGTAACATGTCTGCATGCATGTGTTCAGTCCTGGTAACAACAAGAACAACCTAAATCTCCTGATCAGTAATCATTCAAACAGAAATAACCATCAAAATGTGCCACAAAGGTTTTTTTCTAAATCATACTGAATTTCATAAATATAAAATAAATATATATACAAATGAAAAAATAAAAACTTTACCTGGCTCTACTTTTTGGTTTCTAAATGAAACGTTAACAGAACCACTTTCTCTTGTTCAGTGACCTGCATCTCTTCACACTGTTCAAGAGCATTTAAACTTCAGAATAACGTACAGCAGATAACCAGGTGTTCATTTAGGACCCAAAGGACCTCTGCCTGTGAAGTTTAAGGTATTCAAAACGAGTTCATATCCATTGCAAAGACATGTAAATAGTAATGAAACGCATCTTTATGGCCACAGTAATATTATTGTACATATTTATTAGGTGTTTCAGACAAGATGTTTACAGGTAATAACGTGGTCGGCTCGTTCAGTAAAGAGACAATTCAAAGTTAAAAATATGACATTAATTTAAGACTAATAATTAAAAAACATGTAGCATATCCCTCCGAAAGATGGTCCGACACTTGACTGATGATTTTTTTATTTATTGCTAATTTCCAAACCAACGTAAGAACTTGTGCCTCTTCTGAAGCAGATGTAGGAAACAAATGCAAAATGCAATGCAATTTGTACTGCACTGCACTTTTCTTTAATTTATTTACATATCTGCAATAAGTTTTGAGTAACAATCAGTGAGGGGACTTGAATATTTCTCTTCTCTTCCTCAGGTGAAAGTGGCGCCACCTGGTGGCTGAAATAAAGTCCTACAAACCCAGAAGACTTTAACAATGTTCAGTATTTACTGAGAACAACAAACTAGATGTTTAGATATTCTGATCTAAACATCTAGTTTGTATCTGCTCTATATTGACACTTGTTAAATGTTCATATAGTACATATAGTTCTATAGTTTCCTGTCGTGTTGAACCTCTGGCACTGACTTGAAACATATGACTGCAGTTTATACTTATTTTATTTTACGATGAATGAAAAGTCTTCAAGAAACCAACGTGACAGCTGTGGTTGTAGTTCACATTGTTGTTGTGGTCTCTGTAGATCTGGGTCTGTCCACGGTGGACTGGTCTCTGCCGGATCTGGGTCTGTCCACGGTGGACTGGTCTCTGCCGGATCTGGGTCTGTCCACGGTGGACTGGTCTCTGCTGGATCTGGGTCTGGGTCCCGGTGAACCTGCATGACGTCATCTGGTTTCACCTAAATCTAACCCACGGCTCCAAATAACTGTAAAGAAACAGACGTCTTCTCTCTGATGGCTCGTTTACTGATGAAGGTCAGAGAGAAACATCAGGATTTAACTGAGACTGTTTCATAACCAGTTCAAAGTTCTTCACAGTAACTTTAAGTCTGAACAAAATATAAAATGTAAACCAAACATTGGTGGTTAGTCTTTAACTTGTTCATGCAAACTCCCCCAAGACACTGTAATAAACATGACATTTAACTTATTGTAAATTTTAACCACGTGGAGATAAGAAAGGGGAAGTTACCGCGTGAAGGAAGAATGAGCTGGACCGATGACAGAGAGAGAGAGAGAGAGAGAGAGAGCGAAAGAGTGGTGCTACTCCTGAACTGAAAAATACTGCCACATGTTCTGCTTGTAAAGCACGATGCAGCCTCTCAAACAATAACCAGAGAAACTACAAAAAAATAATCATCTGGATAATTTGCTGAAAGATGAAAATTGTGTCTTTTACTATTAAATTATTCCTCTCATGCACCAAACTGACATGAGGAGTTTAAATGGTGAGAAAACTTCATAGTTTTACACGACTGAACACAAACAAGGTGAGTTATGAATGTCTTCATGTTGGTGTCATTATATGAATATTATTGTACATATTTATTACGTGAGGATTCGTGTTTCAGACACGATGTTTACAGGTAATAACGTGGTCGGTTCGTTCAGTAAAGAGACAAATCAACAGTTAAAAAGATGAGAATAATCTAAAGCTAATGAGACTATAATCTGATCTATTAAAAAACAGCTGTTTTATTTAGTCAAGTGTAATTTTCAACAATAACATGAGTTTGTGTGTTCACTGTGGTATTTGTTATGCATGTTGGTACATAGATGTTCATAGTGCTCTTGATTTATGACAATAAGAAGCTTTAAGTGTGAGAGGAAATATGTGAGGTCTGTTTGAGGAGTTTTAAAGAGTTGAAGTTAAGTTAGAAGCTGTGAAACTAACTCGGGACGGAAGAGAGAGGAGAAGTGATGAGTTAAGGAGTGAAAGGTGCACGAGCAGAGCAGAAGAGGTATCATTTCAAATTCCGCGCTGACCCAGAAGACACGCCCCTACTCTGCTTCTGATTGGCTACTTGCTGCTGAACCCAGAGAAGGGGCGGGTCTTCCTGCAGGGAGAGTTTTAAAAACACTTGTTGACTGTTTCCTGTCGTGTTGAACCTCTGGCACTGACTTGAGACATGAGTCTGAACAAAATATAAAATGTAAACCAAACATTGGTGGTTACTCTCTAACTTGTTAATGCAAACTACTAATTTGTTAATAATCATAATTATTCATTCATGAGAGATACATGCAGAATAAAGTTTGCTGCAGTACGTCAACGTTGTTTTAATATCTCGCCCCCAAGAGTCTGTGATAAAGATGAATTGAATAAATTATATATGTCATCACGTAGAGATGAAAAAGAGGAGGTGACCAGGGGAAGGAAGAATGAGCTGGTCCAATTGGGGGAGAGAGAGAGAGAGAGAGAGAGAGAGAGAGAGAGAGAGAGAGAGAGAGAGAGATCCCCAACTGAAAAAACTGCCACATGTTCTGCTTGTAAAGCCCGATGCAGCCTCTCAAACAATAACCAGAGAAACTACAACAAAATAATCAACTGGATAATTTACTGAAAGATGAAAATTGTGTCTTTTACTATTAAATTATTCCTCTAATGCACCAAACTGACATGAGGAGTTTAAATGGTGAGAAGACTTCATAGTTTTACACGACTGAACACGAACAAGGTGAGTTATGAATGTCTTCATGTTGGTGTCATCAAATGAAAAATGATTCTAAGAGGATTCGTGTTTTAGACAAGATGAAGATAAAAAGATGAGATTCATTTAAGACCAATCATTAAAAAACATGTAGCATATCCCTCCGAAAGATGGTCCGACACTTGACTGAGTCAGAACTAAACATGGAGAAGCAGCGTTCAGTTTTTCTGCTCCACAAATCTGGAGCAAAGAACCTGAAAGCTGCAGGTCTACTGAGACCATCAGAGACCCTCAGAGACCCTAAACTCCTTTAAAGATGGAAGACTCTTCTGTTTGCTGTTGCCTTTAATTGAACCAGATTCAAGGATCTTAATCAATTTCTGCATCTCACTACTGTATTTTATTTCTTAAACTGCACTGCAACTTTTATTCATTTTGTTTTAGCGTTTTAATGTTTTACTGACTGTTTTTAATGTTGAAATGAATGTTCTTAATTGTTTTTAAATCTTCTTTTCTTTTGCATTATGTTTTGATGCTTTTAATGGTTTCATATGAAGCACTTTGAATTGCCTTTTTGTTGAAATGTGCTGTAGAAATAAACTTGCCTTGCCTTGATGATTGTTTAATTTATTGCTAATTTCCAAACCAACGTAAGACCTTGTTCCTCTACTGAAGCAGATGTAGGAAACAGACGTTTGCTATTAAAGATTTAATCTAAAACAGGAAACAAGATACATTTAGCTTGAGGCAAAAACAGGAAACAAAATTGATTGTCAAACAGTTTCTAAAGCCAGAACACAAATTGTTTTACAAAACAGCTGTTTTATTTAGTAAAGTGCAATTTTCAACAATAACATGAGTTTGTGTGTTCACTGTGGTATTTGTTATGTATGTTGGTACATAGATGTTCATAGTGTTCTTGATTTATGACAATAAGAAGTTTTAAGTGTGAGAGGAAATATGTGAGGTCTGTTTGAGGAGTTTTAAAGAGTTGAAGTTAAGTTAGAAGCTGTGAAACTAACTCGGGAAGGAAGAGAGAGGAGAAGTGATGAGTTAAGGAGTGAAAGGTGCACGAGCAGAGCAGAAGAGGTGTCGTGCACAGTCCACAACTACCCAGAAGACACGCCCCCACTCTGCCTCTGATTGGCTACTTGCTGCTGAACCCAGAGAAGGGGCGGGTCTTCCTGCAGGGAGAGTTTTAAAAACACTTGTTGACTGTTTCCTGTCGTGTTGAACCTCTGGCACTGACTTGAAACATATGACTGCAGTTTATTCTTATTATATTTTACTTTGAATGAAACGTCTTCAGGAAACCAACTTTACACTGTGGTTGTAGTTCACATTGTTGTTGTCATCAGCATCAAGGCTTTGTGTCATCAGTTGTGTGTAATAAGTAGAATGATGAATACTATAAGGAGTATTGTGAGGGCTGAAGACAGACTGGAGATGTTTACCTCCAACACCTTGATGTGATGTGTTGGTGACTCTTCTCCTCTGTCTCCTCTCACAGGGAGAAGATGACCTGCAGGATCCTGCTGCTCTTCATCCTGCTGCTCCTCATCCTCACCTCCTGTGTCTGTGGTGAGTTTACTTGTGTATTTTTAAAGCACTCCAGCTCTGCAGCATCACTAAACACTCCACAGAAACACCTGTAGATGGAGTTTAAAGGCTCACATGTTAAAGCTGTCAGCTTGTCTGCTCCTCCCTCTCCCTCTCTGTCTCCTCAACAGGATCCTTTGTAGTGAAGGTGACACAGAGCTCCTATCAGGCAGAGGAGAACCACAACGTCACACTGGAATGGATGTTCACCACCAACACTGACCGCTCCCCCAACTCCCTGAATGTCTTCTGTGAACTGTTAACTGATGTCAGGGCCTCAGTCCTGTTTCATCTACATGAAGGTGTCGAGGTCCCAGAGTCTCAGGATGAACAGTTTGCAGGACGAGTCCAGTGGGACAAAGACGTCCTCAGAGAAGGACGAGTCAGACTTCATGTGTCCAGACTCAGGACTAATGACTCGGGTCTGTACATGTGTGACATGCTCTCAAATTATGAGACAGACTCTGGGGAATGTCGGCTCAATGTCACTGGTAGGTTGATTCAGTAGAACTTTTTCAACACGTTCAATTCAGCTGTTCTCTCTCTACGTCTCTGGTGAGGCAATACAAGGTTTATCTCATCTCAAGAGATTGAACTTTGATCAAAGTTCTTGACAAAAAGAAGCATTCTATAGTTCCATCTGACACAGATCATGTTTCCTCCTGTTGGTGAGCAGATGATTAACAACCTGTTACTTGATGATACTCATGAAAACAGCCTGAACCAAGAGTTTGTGGTGTCTTGTTTTCTGTGACCTGTTTTCTCCTCAGATAAATCACATACACATTAATAACTTTCTCTACAGCAGCCGTTGATGAGCCCAAACCCATGACACCAGAACCAGCACCAGAGAGTCGGGGTAGAATGAGCCTCTATGTCGTACTGGGACTAGTGGCGGCAGCTGCAGCAGCTGTTCTGGCTGCCTGTTGCTGGACTTCATCACATGCTGCTCTCCAAGAAGACAATAGTACACAAGTAATATATAATAAACATGATAAGTGATCTCTGTAATTCATTCTTTGTACTGTAATATATATATTTTTGTAAAGAAAAGTGCTGTTTTGTTTTGTAATGTGCAGTTTAAGATGAAATGTACCATCGTTTTATTGCTGTTGTTTATTGTCTGTTATTGCATTTTTTCATAAAGAATTATAAAAAATAAATAAAAAGGTTTTCTGCAGGGCGTGACCCAGGCTGTGATTGGTCAGCTCACAAAACAAAGTCACTCAGTTAAATCCAAACTCAGCTGTAAGTGCCTTCAGGACAACATTCAGCGTGAGGGACTTCAATCTGATCGGAAATGAATTTAAATTGAATCGATCTCCTGTGTGGAGATAATTTGCTGAAAGATGAAAATTGTGTCTTTTACTATTAAATTATTCCTCTAACGCACCAAACTTATATGAAGAGTTTAAATGTTGAGAAGACTTCATAGTTTTACACGACTGAACACGAAAAAGGTGAGTTATGTCTTCATGTTGGTGTCATCATATGAATATTATTGTACATATTTATTACGTGAGGATTTGTGTTTTAGACAAGATGTTAATAACGTGTTCTGTTCGTTCAGTAAAGAGACAGTTCAACAGTTAAAAAGATGAGATTAATTTAAGAGAAGATATTAACTTGTCTAGAAGACATTATACAAGATCTGAAATCATCCTCCTGCTGTTTAGATATTCTACCAACACACTTTTCCAAAAATATTTCACACTGCATGACCACTGATCTTCTACAAATTGTAAACACCTCCTTTCTCTCAGGTGTTTTCCCACAAGCCCTAAAAACTGCCGTTATTAAACCACTCCTAAAGAAGGCTAGTTTAGACCCCGCAATAATGAAAAATTATAGGCCAATTTCTAACCTGCCATTTTTAAGTAAAATAATTGAAAAAGTGTTTTTTCAACAGCTGAACAACTTCTTAGCCGTAAATAACTGTTTTGATGTTTTCCAGTCCAGCTTTCGACAGCACCACAGTACTGAAACTGCTCTTGTTAAGGTTTTCAACGACATCTTAAACACAGAGAGAAGAATCTCAGTCTTAGTATTACTGGATCTCAGTGCTGCATTCGACACGTCGACCATGACATACTACTAGACAGACTACAGGTCTGGGTAGGACTCTCTGGCGCAGCACTAAACTGGTTTGAATCCTACTTGAAGGATCGAGAATACTTTGTGTCTGTAGCTAATTACACATCAGAGCTGACTAGGTGACATGTGGTGTTCCCCAAGGTTCAATACTGGGGCCTCTTCTGTTCAACATCTACATGTTTCCACTGGCTCAGATTATGGAAAACAACAAAGTGTGTTATCATAATTATGCAGACGACACACAAATCTACATAACTATATCACCAGGGGACTATAATCCCATACAAGGGCTGAGTAAATGCATTGAACAAATCAACAACTGGATGTGCCAGAATTTCCTTCAATTAAATAAAGATAAAACAGAAGTTATTGTTTTTGGTAGCAAGGATGAACGATTGAAAGTCAGCGCTCAGCTTCAATCCCTGATGTTAAAAACCACAAACCAAGCCAGAAACCTAGGTGTAGTTATGGATTCAGACCTCAACCTGAACAGCGATATCAAGACAATTACAAACTCAGCCTCCTATCACCTGAAGAATATAGCAAGGATTAGAGGACTTATGTCTCAACAGGATTTGGAAGAACTTGTCCACGCTTTTATCTTCAGTAGACTGGACTACTGTAACGGTGTGTTTACAGGTCTCTGTAAAGAGTCAGTCAGAATGCTGCAGCTCAAGTCGTCACTAAGACCAAGAAAGTGGATCACATCACTCCAGTTCTGAGGTCTTTGCACTGGCTTCCTGTCCAACAAAGAATCAACTTTAAAATCCTGCTGTTGGTTTATAAAGCACTGAATGGTTTAGGGCCTAAATATATTTCTGATCTGCTGCTACCTTATGAACCATCCCGACCCCTGAGGTCGTCTGGGACGGGTCTACTTTCTGTTCCAAGAGTCAGAACTAAACACGGAGAAGCAGAGTTCACTTTTTCTGCTCCACATATCTGGAACAAGGTCCCTGAAAGCTGCAGGTCTGATGAGACCCTCAGAGACCCTCAGAGACCCTCATAGACCCTCAGAGACCATCAGAGACCCTCAGATACCCTCATAGACCCTCATATACCCTCATAGACCCTCAGAGACCATCAGAGACCCTCAGATACCATCAGAGACCCTCAGAGACCCTCAGAGACCATCAGATACCCTCAGAGACCCTCATAGACCATCAGAGACCATCAGAGACCCTCAGAGACCCTCATAGACCCTCAGAGACCATCAGAGACCCTCAGATACCCTCATAGACCCTCATATACCCTCATAGACCCTCAGAGACCATCAGAGACCCTCAGATACCATCAGAGACCCTCAGAGACCCTCAGAGACCATCGGATACCCTCAGAGACCCTCATAGACCATCAGAGACCATCAGAGACCCTCAGAGACCATCAGAGACCCTCAGAGACCCTCAGCTCCTTTAAATCCAGATTGAAGACTCTTCTGTTTGCTGTTGCCTATAATTGAACCTGATTCAAGGATCTTAATCAATTTCTGCATTTCAATACTGTATTTTATTTCTTAAACTGCACTGCAACTTTTATTCTATTTTTTTGCTTTTTAATGTTTTATTGAATGTTTTTAATGTTTAAATTAATTTTCTTAATTGTTTTTAAATCTTCTTTTCTTTTGCATTATGTTTTGATGCTTTTAATTGTTTTATGTGACGCACTTTGAATTGCCTTGTTGTTGAAATGTGCTTTACAAATAAACTTGCCTTGCCTTGCCTCTCTGCTCCTATACAGTCACACAATACATGTACTGCTCTCCAAGAAATATATGGTATAATAGTACACAAGTGATGTACAAAAACCATGGTGGATAAATATTCTTGCTGCTTGGAGATATAGTTACAAAATGATATACATACATACATACATACAGTCTATCCTCCTGCATCGCTCCTGTGTCGCTACAGTGCTGTGAAAGATATAAATAAATGGCTCCAATTTGTATTTAATAAAATGCTGGTAAACAGAAAAGTCTTCAGCTCTGATTTAAAGCAACAGAGAGCCGTAAACCTGCAGGTTTCTGTAAGTCTGTTATAAAAACTGAAAGCTGCTTCTCTTTAGTTTAGACTCTGGAGACAGTAAGCAGACAAAAGTGTGAAGATGATGATGATGATGATGATGATGAAGATGATGATGATGATGATGATGATGATGATGATGGATGGTACACAGAGATTGACTCTTCAACATGTTTCTCTTGTTTTAGTCCACCAGGTGTCGCTGCTGGGCCTCCCAACATTTACACTTCAATGTTACAGCGAGGTCTCAGGAAATCTGCGCTGTGTTCACTTTATTGAAATAAGACGAGCTAGAACTTTATTCATCACGAAGTCAAATACTCAAATATATGTTTGATTAAAGATTACATCAGAAAAATACAATATAATACAAATACATGAACAATTGAATAACAATTATTATGAGTAAATTAAATAATAGTGACATCATTGCAAAACAAAATAGAATTATATTAAGAGTAAGGTCATTAAATTAGTAAATTAAATTAAATTATTAAAAGTGAAAAGTAGAAAGTGTATAATAAGTAATACTAACACCAGTGCCTAATAAAATCTAAAATATTGATCAGTATATCAAGGATTGATGTTGTCAATAATATATAAAAGTAGTAAAAGTTATATTGTTTACGTTGTAGAACATGTGATTAAACTTAATGCTAGTTTATATACAGCGTTTAATAAATATACTGTTGGTCTTTTAATACATGTAACTATAGTAGATGCCAAAATACAATTTAAAGACTATTTTCCGTGAAATAATAAATAACTATAATTGATGTAATATGAGTTTGCTGTGATGAAATTTATAACCTTTTTAGTACAAAATGTCCAAAGAGAGATGTTTTTTTTATTTATTTATTTGTTTACATCATTAACATTAAATGAGTGCATTGTGCATCGTAACAATATGCGTCAGTAGGCAGAGGACAGAAGACTGACACCAGAACAAGTGAACCAAGTGACAGCTTGGTCTCCATCCTAAACTCTTCCTGCAGTGGTGACTGAAACAACTCTGATGAGGATCTTGAACGGAGTCACATCAACCAGACGCTGAGGAGATGTCTTGTCTCAGCACAACCTCTGAGGTGAACTGCAGTCAAGCAGCCTCCACGTTGTTTTTCGGTCCACGTATACTCGGCATTACGGTAAGAGCTGATGTCAAAATAAGAGCAAAGTTCCTCTGAACGTGATGGGACATGTCAAAGGCCTATGACATATTTTGACATTTATTTATTCTCTATTTTGCACCTCAAAAAGATCTCATAGTGTTAAGTTGGTGTTTTCTTACTATTTCATTTACATATTTTGTCATTTATTTATTCTCTATTTTGCTATCTCGTAATGCTGTTATTGTTTTAATTATATTTCTTGTACTACTTTTCTTAATTTATTTTTCATCTATTTTGCAAATTAAAAAGATATGTTGTATGGTAATATTTCTATTTTATTTACTTATTTTTTTGTATTTATTGTGACAAACTACTTAAAGACATTGTACTCTAACTAATTTAATCTCTAATTTAAAGAATGCAAGAAAGCAATACAACAATTAAATACCACTAAAACGTTTCAGGTTTCCGACATGTAAATCATCACATTGACATACTCTACTTCTTATTTGTGTCATTGTAATAAACATAATATTGTGAGAATATAACAAACAGAATGAAGCCAGATATGAAAATAAATAATCTGTTATTGAATATGGCATCACATTAAAAACCCTTACCTAAAAGTCCTTGTATATGTAATAGTTTGTGACAATACGCTGTATCCTTTTAATTCTAATATGAGTTTAGAGGTAAATTGGCTCATGAATCTGATTTGAAGTTAGCTCATGAAGGATATTTTGAAGGGCTTTAATTTTGAAATCACACATCAGAATATCTTTATTGTCTCTGAGTGAGAACATGCTATCGATATTAAGTTTAAGTATTCACACAATGGAAATTAAATGTTTCCTTGAAATACAGTTTGCATGTGGTATTTTCTTTTTTTTTTTTAAAGTTAATAGTTAATTTTCATTCATTTAGTTTGATTCATTAATGTATCTGTATTTACAGACGTGTTGACTGACTTAATGAATAAATGTGACATCCCTCATTTGTATGTTGAAAGAAGTCCCGCCCACAATGAGTCCGGGAAACCAACATCTCTTCTTTAACCATCAACCTATCAGACTGGTCGGTCTCCTTTTCTTCCGTCCCATATTAATCATTGAAACACAATTCAATTCAATTTATTTTTGTATAGCCCAAAATCACAAATTACAAATTTGCCTCAGAGGGCTTTACAATCTGCACACAACGACATCCTCTGTCCCAGAACCTGTCATCGACTCAGGAAAAACTCCCCCAAAAACCCTATCAACAGGGAGAAAAATGGAAGAAACCTTCAGGAGAGCAGCAGAGGAGGATCCCTCTCTCAGGATGGACAGAGTACAAAAATAGATGTCATGTGTACAGAATGAACAGCATAACAGAGTTACAACACGTTCAATTCACATGACAGAAATGATTCATGTAATAGTAGCAGTAAGTGACGGGGAGGACCACAGCAGGACGGAGGACCAGGTTCCAGATTTAACCACGATCCACAGAAACCTGCGAGGCGAGAAGGCACAAAGACTTTGGGATGGAGCAGAATTAGTAATGTGCATTAATGGTGCATGAATAATAGAGAAGAATGCGCATCAGCAGGGCCACGGCAGGAACCAGGAACCAGGAGGCAGGACCAGGGTCCAGATGCAACCACGATCTGTGGAAACCTGCGAGGCGAGAAAGCACAAAGACTCGGAGGGAAGAAGTAGAGTTAGTAATGTGCATTGATAGAACATGAATTCATACAGAAGGAGAGAGAGAAAAGGATAGAGGAGCTCAGTGTATCCTAAGTTGTCCCCCCGCAGTCTAGGCCTATAGCAGCATATCAAGGGGCTGGAAAGAATGGACCAGGGCAAACCTGAGCCAGCCCTAACTATAAGCGCTATCAAAGAGGAAAGTCTTAAGTCTACTCTTAAATGTGGTCACTGTGTCTGCCCCCCGGACTGAAAATGGAAGCTGGTTCCATAGAAGAGGAGCTTGATAACTGAAGGCTCTGGCTCCCATCCTACTTTTTAAGACTCTAGGAACCACAAGCAGCCCTGCATTCAGTGAGCGCAGCGCTCTAGTGGGGTAATATGGTACTATGATATCCTTAAGATATGATGGTGCCTCACCACTTAAGGCTTTGTAGGTGAGGAGAAGGATTTTAAATTCGACTCTGGAGTTTATAGGGAGCCAGTGCAGAGAAGCTAATACAGGAGTAATATGATCTCTCCTCTAGTTTTTGTTAGTACACGACCTGCAGCATTCTGGATCAACTGGAGAGATTTAAGAGACTTATTAGAGCAGCCTGATAATAAGGAGTTACAGTAGTCTAGTCTAGAAGTAACAAATGCGTGAACTAATTTTTCTGCATCGCTTTGAGACAGGATGTGTCTAATTTTTTAAATGTTGCATAGGTGAAAAAATGCAGTCCTTGAGATTTGTTTTACGTGAGAGTTAAAGGACAAGTCCTGATCAAAGATAACTCTGAGATTCTTTACGGTGGTGCTGGATGCCAGGGCAATGCCATCAAGAGAAACCACATCATTAGATAGTTGATTCCGGAGGTGTTCTGGGCCTAGTAAAATAACTTCAGTTTTGTCTGAGTTTAACATCAGGAAGTTGCAGGTCATCCAGGTTTTTCTGTCTTTGACACATGCTTGAAGTTTAACAAGCTGGTTGGTTTGGTCTGGCTTGATCGATAGATATGATTGAGTATCATCAGCATAACAATGAAAGTCTATGGAGTGTTTTCTGATAATATTACCCAAAGGAAGCATATATAAGGTGAATAAGATTGGTCCAAGCACAGAACCTTGTGGAACTCCGTGACTGACGTTGGTGGTCATCGAGGTTTCATCGTTTACATATACAAACTGAGATTGATCTTATAAATAGGATTTGAAACCAACAGTGCGGTGCCTTTAATGCCAATCAAATGTTCTAATCTCCCTATTTCTATTCATATTTTAATGCTGCTGTTAATCCACAGATATCCACATGAGCCAGACACAGATCTAGTTGTGTCTCAGGTTGCTGTCCTTGTGCTGGAGCCTGATGTGGACTTCAGTCGGTCCACATCAGGCTCTCTTTGTACAAACACTCAAAGACTTAATAACAGCCTAGATGTGTTTTGGATTCTCTACGTTTGGTTTTGCAGAGTAATAATCTTGTTTGGGATGTAGATAGTGACTAAATACACAACCAGTACAGCTGCTGTCAGTCCCAGTCCAACATAGAGGCCGATCCGTCCCCGACTCTCTGGTTGTGGTCGACTTTCTGTCTTTGTCTCAGGTTCAGGTCGATCCCTCGCTGCTGCAAAGAGACCAAACAAATCTGTTTCATTAAAGTGAAGAAAAAAAACTTTCACTGAAAAGAAAACTAAATAGAAACAACAGATTAAGTTGGAACAAAGTTCAGAAACTGCAGGAAGAAAGTGTTTTTATTTATCTGAATAAAGCTGCTGAATTGAACGTGTTCTACTGAATCAACCTACCAGTGACATTGAGCCGACATTCCCCAGAGTCTGTCTCATATTTTGAGAGCATGTCACACATGTACAGACCCGAGTCATTAGTCCTGAGTCTGGACACATGAAGTCTGACTCGTCCTTCTCTGAGGACGTCTTTGTCCCACTGGACTCGTCCTGCAAACTGTTCATCCTGAGACTCTGGGACCTCGACACCTTCATGTAGATGAAACAGGACTGAGGCCCTGACATCAGTTAACAGGTCACAGAAGACATTCAGGGAGTTGGGGGAGCGGTCAGTGTTGGTGGTGAACATCCATTCCAGTGTGACGTTGTGGTTCTCCTCTGCCTGATAGGAGCTCTGTGTCACCTTCACTACAAAGGATCCTGTTGAGGAGACAGAGAGGGAGAGGGAGGAGCAGACAAGCTGACAGCTTTAACATGTGAGCCTTTAAACTCCATCTACAGGTGTTTCTGTGGAGTGTTTAGTGATGCTGCAGAGCTGGAGTGCTTTAAAAATACACAAGTAAACTCACCACAGACACAGGAGGTGAGGATGAGGAGCAGCAGGATGAAGAGCAGCAGGATCCTGCAGGTCATCTTCTCCCTGTGAGAGGAGACAGAGGAGAAGAGTCACCAACACATCACATCAAAACTCAGTTAACTCAACATTTAAGGTGAAATAATCCCTTTGTGTCTCAAGAAGGCACCAGAGGTTAAACTCTGAAACATAAACAGGAAACATTATGTGGAACCAAGAGTTTTCTTCACTGAGCTGTGGTTTCCTTCGAATTAATCTACCACCACATGAGGTATGAATAAATGAATGCCACTTCCTGTCTCTCATACTTCCTCCCTCACAGTTGAATAAATGTTTCTGTACAGCTCCTCCTTCTCTGTCCAGGAAAGTGTTTTGAACCACGCTGCCCTTCTTTATCTGAACCCCGTCCATATCTGTGGTGACATAATTATAGAAATGAGCAAGATGGACCAACAAAAAGAGAAATTATAATATCCTAATATGTTTCCCAGACTATGGCATTAAGTATTATATTTGGATTGCATGCAACAAACACATGAATCACTTCATCATATCAACTGTCTGGTTCACTTTCCGTTTCTATCCGTTTTTTTTTGAGAGATTTTATTTTGAGTTTTAAGGGTTTTTTTAATAATAAAACTGACGGATAAAATTTGTTTTCAGGTTGCAAATATGATGGTTCAGTAAATTATACAAATATAAACTGCCTGAAAAAAGGAGATCAATACATGATAAATCATTTGCGATAAATAATATTTTTAACAACACGATTCACATAATGACAGAAGATGAATATATTCACAGTACCTTGAATGTCTTCAGTCACAGAACCTGGACAACAGTCATTCCCCGTTCAGGGACTTCTCTCGTCAGCTCATCTTTTTATATCTTGTTTCACAGAGGAGGAGCTTGTTTTCTCGAGTCTTGTTATTTCATGCTCAGTAACATTCCTCATTTGCATGATGATAGAAGTCCCGCCCACAATGAGTCAGAGATACCAACAGCTCTTCTTTAACCATCAACCTATCAGACTGCTCGGTCTCCTTTTCTTCCGTCTCATGTTAATCATTGAAACACTCCGCAGTGTAAACATGAATTTCTCAAATGTGACCATGTTGCAGTTTTTATTTTTTTTACAGCACTCAGTCTTTTTAGTAGGAGTCTATGAGCATTACACATCTTGACTTGGTAATATTTGCCCACCATTCTTTGCAAAAGCGCTCCAACTGTGTCAGATAGCGAGGGCATCTAAACACTTTAGTCTTCAGTGTTGACACAAAGGAACAATATCATCATTCATACGGATAAATCTGCACAAATCACCAAAAGGTGAAAGCTGCATTTCCTTGTTGCTTACTTTATAAAACTCTGACTAACTCTTTCTCAGAGAGGAAACGCAGCATTATCATTAACTAGAACACTAACGTAACAATTAGTCCACGGTGGACTGGTCTCTGCTGGATCCGGGTCTGTCCACGGTGGACTGGTCTCTGCTGGATCTGGGTCTGTCCACGGTGGACTGGTCTCTGCTAGATCTGGGTCTGTCCACGGTGGACTGGTCCCTGCTGGATCTGGGTCTGAGTCCCGGTGAACCTGCATGACGTCATCTGGTTTCACCTAAATCTAACCCACGGCTCCAAATAACTGTAAAGAAACAGACGTCTTCTCTCTGATGGCTCGTTTACTGATGAAGGTCAGAGAGAAACATCAGGATTTAACTGAGACTGTTTCATAACCAGTTCAAAGTTCTTCTCAGTAACTTTAAGTCTGAACAAAATATAAAATGTAAAACAAACATTGGTTGTTACTCTGAGATATGAAAGAGGAAGTTACCGCGTGAAGGAAGAATGAGAGAGAGAGAGAGAGAGAGAGAGAGAGAGAGAGAGAGAGAGAGAGAGAGAGAGAGCTCCTGAACTGAAAAAACCGCCACATGCATTTAATAGCATTTTCATTCGCTAATATGAACATCCAGTGTCTGCTGGGTCATTCATCTTCAAGAGTGTAGATTAGAATTTGACACCAAAAATAAGTCATTTTTAACTGCCTTCTAGGACGAAACATGGGAGTGTTTTCTGATGTGGATGGACGAAATCATTTGTCTGTGGCATATAAATCACTGTTGAAAAATAAATCAGTTTCATGATGCGACACTTGGATAGTTGGGTTAGGTTTAACAATAGTTTAAAGGAAAGAATAGTTTGGGGTAAAATAGGCAGAAAAAAGGAGACGACCACTCTATTATTTAACAGTTTATTCAACCTCAGAGAAAGCAATCATCTGTTTACATTAAACTCCATAAATGTGATCATCAAAGATACAGATTTTCCAAGATAAAAGCATATAACATAATATGATAATATAACAGCAGCTATTCAACCAAACGCCATTCAAAAGAAGCTCAAATGTTCCATTTTGAACATGTGGAAGCAAAATCAAACCAGCATGTACATTTATGTATTTCTTCCCATTCCAACCATAAAATGCAACCTTAAAAGATAAATAAACAATCCACATTTTAAGAGAAAGACAATACAACAACTTCAGAAAATAAAAAGGGATCATTCCAGTGTTCCTGAATCAGAATAAGGAGACAAAGAAACCTGTTAGTGTCACATCCTTAGTTATCTTGGGACACTTTATTTGACTTACATGTCGCTTGTTGCTTTACCAATATAAAATCTGCTGTTGGAGAGTCTGTCATTTCATATCTCTCCCCCTTACATTGTAATTCCTACATTTCCCAGAATGCCATGAACCCAGAGGGTAAGGATACATGAAAGTCACACCACTGCAAACAACCTGAGTAAATATATAAAATGCCCGTCACCAGTGCCTAGATCGGGTTTTAACGCCTAAAACAGATGAAGTTAAACTTCTCGTTAGCATTTTTTTTGGACCACTTATGTTGTCCTCTTGTTGCCATGGCTCCAGACATGTCACAGTCATCCATCTCTCCAGGGGATTCCCAGTTCTTGTGTTTGACGGCCTCGTCGGTGATCCAGAACCATAAATCCAGAGTGCAGGAGTAGCGCAGTCCCACCCAGACGTGGGAACTGTTGGCCCTCTTGGCTCTCTCTTGGACCCATCTGTCATCGTGAGGGTTAGTGATGGAGACCAGTTCATAGTGCTCCTCTCTGCAGTAAGTCAAGGCCCTCTCCCAGGTCATGCTTTTATTGATCAGGATGATTCCATCTGTCATGGTAGAGATGGAGACAAACACAGGATCATACCACAGCTGTGTTGGTGATCTCTTGATTAGTGAGAGCACTGCGCTCCAACATGGTCACTTTAGATCACTGTGTCAATGTTTGGTGCTGATTTGCAAATCTTCAACCTCACCACTAGATGGCGCCAAAAGACCTCCACACTGGACCCTTAGGTGACGTTTTATTCTCGAGCGGGCAGCGTCATAACAAAGTCTGATATAAACAGGATGAACTAAAACAAAGCGGACGGAGCTCATGTACGTGTTGTGAATAAGTACTCACCTTCATAGCAGAAGAAGGGTTTTCTTTCATTGCATTTATCGATGCTCCATTTTCCATTTGACACAAAAGCACATTTATTGTTGCCTTCTTCATATTCAAATGATTCCTTATCCCAGTGTCTGAAAGAGAAATTAATCTCATCTGACCACCTCCAGGTGTCTCTGGACAGGCCGATCCACAATTCATTTTTCTGCTTAGACGTAGTCTTGAAAGCTCTATCTTTTAACTGTGTGAGACCACTGACCAGGTCAGTGTGTTTTTCTCTGCAGTAGCTCTGAGCCTCTTGCCAGGTTTTCTTTTGCTCAATCAAATGGAAGTTCTCATTTTTATTTGATTCTGTGGAATGAACAGAAACACTTTAGAAATAAAATCTCATAAAATATTATTTTCTTACTTTAAACCAAGTGAAACATTTGAGATATTTCAACATGATTCCACTGCAGTTTCAGATATTCACTAGAAGAAAGTGTTTGGGATAATAAGGTGGATCAATTTTGTAAAAATAAATAAAAACTAAAGTAGGCCTTTGGAATTATAGAGAGATAAGATGAGATCATCCTCTGCACTTCACCATATAGCCTTTAAATGACATGGAACTTTAAACATCACTGTGTGTGTGTGTATACATATATATATATGTATATATATATATATATACATATATATATCACAACAGTTATTAAAAAGATCAAAAATCAAATGTAAATATTTCATAGTTGACTTTTGACTTCATTATATTACTTATTAACCATATCGGCCACGTTTCTACCTAATTCAACATAACAATGTAAAGTATCTGTCAGACAGGGTAATAATATATATACACATAATATTATAGCTACATATTCTCACCATTGTAGCAGATAAAGCTGTAACGATCAGTACAAGGTACATCCAACCATTTGTGTTTTTGCCACAGCACACAGTTCTCAATACCGTGATCATCATTCGGTTCACCTTTAAGCCAATCTGTCTCTTTATCCTTGAACTCCACTCCTGACTGAGACCAGTGCCACGTCTTGTTGACATTTTGTTTACGCAGCCCAATCCAGGCTTCACCTCCAGTATTTTTAAAGTTATTGAGTCTATTCACATCAGTCATGTCCAACACTGTGGCCAGGTCAGTGTATTTATCTCTGCAATACACCTGGGCTTCCTCCCAGGTCTTTGCCTTCTTAACAAAGTGGTACTTGTAGAGGTGACACACGCAGAGGGAACACTGACCTGATAACAGAGAAAGTGAATGTGTTCAGTATTTGCGGTGAGAGAAAAGCAAGAATCCTGTTATTAAATGACATCGTGCCCCTTAAGTTAAATGGGGCTCCGAGTGCACTTAAGTAGTGTGAGTTTTTAGCTGCAGTGATTCTAGCTAAAGTAAATTAAAACAGTAGCCGATGATCCACTTACCCATCAGAATGAGCACAAACAGACTCCACTCCATGTTTGGTCTGTTAGATGAAACGGATATTTTAATGTACACTGAACCGAACACTGTACCACTCCCTCCAGTATACAAAGTTATGTCTCATAAGGAAGAGGGATGGTAGGAAATATGCAAACCGTAGGTTACTTATTTGAATAAAATACAGATAATACAACAAACTAAAATGAATGTTTCTGTGGAAGCTTGTGATGTTCTGGTGTTTGCTTCTGTTATCAGAACTATTGTCATGTTCTTCAATGTACAGGTAATACAAGGAATTAGAGGAACACCTTGGGAGACGCTGTCGGTCTTTGAAACTGTATCGGTCAAATCAGATGACTTCTGACTCAATGTCATGAAGAACCAGACATTATACTGTGAGCATTTATTCTACTAGATTGCAAGTTATGGTCAGGTGTTCTTGTTATTGTGTCCACCGTTTGTAAAAGCTAGAAAAAAGATATATTAAACTGCAAAGTGCCAATTACATTTGTGCTGTCGTTATAAATCATAAAATAAAATCTGATAAGTGATCGAGTTTCTGTATTATGAGTGAACAAACCCCAGTGTAGATTATACTTAGTGTCATTGGAGAAGTAAGGTAGGCTTTGTGTTAGGATAACTATCGTCACCAGTACAACAATATATTGCTGTAACATGTTTTTTTCCCCCAGAAAACAGGCAGAAAAAGTAAATAGTGGTATTTTAGCCCTGAGTAATGTCTGCAGAGCAAACTGCATGCAATCCCCCAAATAGCACCAAAAAAAAGAGTGAAACCCAGCGCAAGAAAAAGTCCACGAGCCTCACAAGCCTTCAAAGTATTAAAGCCTTATTGTATTTGTTTGCAGTATAATGTCAGGTTTTCTTATTATTTTTGTTCACACTTTGTAAAGAAAACCCCCTGAACTTTGTGTAAAATTGAGATTTAAATACGATCAACTGTGAATATAAACCTTGTTAGAAATAAGCTGATTTGTTTTGTATGTCTGGAAAATAAAAAAAGGCAAAGTGTCTTTCTTATTTGATGTGAGATTATGTGAAATATAAACTGAAGAAAGATAATGTTACTCTGTCCACCTCTGCACAATCAACACTCTTTTAAAATGACACAACAGAATCGTAACTTACATCTTCTAAGTCTTCCTCTCAGACGCTGCACCCGGGTGTCTCTCCTCGTGTACTGATGAAGAGTCAGAGATCAACCAGACAGGAGCTCTCTTTTAGCCATCTGAATGCCAACATTTGAATATTGAAATACAGAAGTCGGAGACGACCATCATAGAGGAGAAAGGATCCATTGATGACAAGAGTATACTTTACAGGATGTAACAGGTAAACAAAGAGGAACACACTTCCCTGTTGACTGTCCGACGCGCAGAAAGAACGTCGTCATTCCAAAAAAATAACTACTAATAAGGAGAATACTTTACATTTCAACCATCACCTACTGAAGAACCGTTTTATCTATCGGATGGTTCTACATGCTTGTCATATGGGTCTTTGGGATATTAAAGGGTTCTCAATTCATGTTTGAGTTATTGGACAGTGGGGGGTGGATTTAATTAATTAATTAATTAATTTAATGAATAAAATAATCCTTTATTAGTCCCGCAGTGGGGAAATTTGCAGGATTACAGCAGCATAGGGTAAAGTGCAGACATAGTCAAATCAAAACAAATCAAATCAAAAACAGTATTATTTATCATATTAGTTACCGTAGACTCTACAATAACTGAAGTGTGGTATATACTAGCAGAATAGCTTATTGCTGGTGTATTTCTATTGTATTTCTATTGCACAGGTCAGTGTAATATATATATATTATATATATATATATATATATATATATATATATAATATATATATTATTTAATGCATTCACGGTGGGTAAAAAATAAGCAATGAAACAAACAAACATTTTTAATAAAAAATACTGATAAAAAATAGCCTCTTTCCATAGCAATAGCTGTGTTCCAGAACATTCTAGGGGGAAAGCCATAGATGACAACTCAAATCACCAATCATGATCATGAAGTATGTGTCCGCCCCGCCTACTTCCAACTCAAACCACCAATCACGATCATGAAGTATGTGTCCGCCCCGCCTACTTCCAACTGACGCTTGAATCTATCTGACCAACGTCTTTTCAAACCTGCGGCCCTCTGCGCCATAACTCCCAATAAAGAGTGGTCGTGTTAGGTAAGTGTTGGATGGTATTGGTTGCTACTGGCGAATTATTGTTTGTTTTTGTCATGTCTCAGTGTCTGAATACATCTAATATATTATTGGTACCTGTAGTAGCTGGAAGCACCATATTTCCCTCATTTTGTGGATGCCGTTAACATTGATTTGTGGAGTTTGAGGTAATGTTAGACTTTAAAGTAAAAAAACAGTAGTCGTTTGGTTTTTGAACCTGCTGTGATGTAATTTCGCATGTATTGTGTTCTCTAACAGTAATGTCACCGTTAGTTAGCTAGTTAATTGCCTTTGTTAGTCTGCTAGTTGGCCGAAGCTAATTAGCGTTAGCTTCGGCCAACATCATTAACGTCAGCCTTGAAAATATATTGTACGTTAGCTAAGCTGCTCTAATTCTGCCTGATGAACTAACATAGTTTATTGTTACTGTATGTCTAGTAGTTAGATTATTATTAATTAACGTTATTAGTGTTATTATTATTATTAAAACTTTCGCCGGACTATTTGTGGTTATTTCGTTTCGCTCGACGCGCTGGAGAGTGGGCGTGGCTTATCTCCGTGGAAATGGTTCAATTCTGCTATCCACCATGGAAGAAATAACCACTATTTCTGCTTTGTACACGTTGTGGAAGTCCCACAAACGTGGGAACATCAGACGCCCTCGTGTCTGGGTTCATAATATTATCCGTAGCCGCACACAGCTTCTCCAGGAGCTGCGTCTGGATGAAGCCGCTTTCAGTCTATCAACTTCTCCTCCATAGTTTGATTCAACAACGGCATGACGTCAGTGATGACGGGCGGAGCTTCTCAACGCTGATTGGTTTTCGCAACTAAGCGTCACGCGAATTGTTCGCGGTGCGTCATTCACGCCGCCCGGCGGAAATTCGCGTTATTCGCATCTATTCGCGTCTGTGTATTGACTTTGTATGTAATTAGTCTACTCGCGCGAAAAATTGAGTGAGGGAGCGGCGCTGTGGCTGCCGTCAGTGCAGACAGAGCTTAGTGAGCAGTATAAACTGAAGGCAGCTGTATACTATGAGCCTAGTATCTGTCAATAGCTCAAATTAACTAAATTGCTGTCAGTGGCAAATGTATCTCTGCATTGAGAGTATGCAGAGGACTATCAGTCTGTGTTTTGGGGCTTTTCATTTACTCAAGCAGAATGGATATTTTTTTCATGAAATGGTCAGAAATAACTAATATTTACATCAGTTTATACTTATTTTATTTTACTATGAATGAAACGTCTTCAGGAAACCAACTTTACAGCTGTGGTTGTAGTTCACATTGTTGTTGTCATCAGCATCAAGGCTTTGTGTCATCAGTTGTGTGTAATAAGTAGAATGATGAATACTATAAGGAGTATTGTGAGGGCTGAAGACAGACTGGAGATGTTTACCTCCAACACCTTGATGTGATGTGTTGGTGACTCTTCTCCTCTGTCTCCTCTCACAGGGAGAAGATGACCTGCAGGATCCTGCTGCTCTTCATCCTGCTGCTCCTCATCCTCACCTCCTGTGTCTGTGGTGAGTTTACTTGTGTATTTTTAAAGCACTCCAGCTCTGCAGCATCACTAAACACTCCACAGAAACACCTGTAGATGGAGTTTAAAGGCTCACATGTTAAAGCTGTCAGCTTGTCTGCTCCTCCCTCTCCCTCTCTGTCTCCTCAACAGGATCCTTTGTAGTGAAGGTGACACAGAGCTCCTATCAGGCAGAGGAGAACCACAACGTCACACTGGAATGGATGTTCACCACCAACACTGACCGCTCCCCCAACTCCCTGAATGTCTTCTGTCAACTGTTAACTGATGTCAGGGCCTCAGTCCTGTTTCATCTACATGAAGGTGTCGAGGTCCCAGAGTCTCAGGATGAACAGTTTGCAGGACGAGTCCAGTGGGACAAAGACGTCCTCAGAGAAGGACGAGTCAGACTTCATGTGTCCAGACTCAGGACTAATGACTCGGGTCTGTACATGTGTGACATGCTCTCAAATTATGAGACAGACTCTGGGGAATGTCGGCTCAATGTCACTGGTAGGTTGATTCAGTAGAACACGTTCAATTCAGCAGCTTTTTTTCGGATGAATAAAAACTTGGAAAAAACATGTAATGACTTTAACAAATATCCAATTTATATCTTAAAGCCACTGGGGGGGGACTTGTTCGGTCGCGTGTTATGCCACAAACATATCACTGTCTGGTTTTGTGTCTCTTTCGATCTGTTGATCCGTTTATTCATTGCACAGTGACCATATCATTAAACCATCATTGTTCCATCTTACTTGTATCACGGCGTCTTACATGATTAGTAACAGGATACCACACGACAGGATAAGACAACACATCGACACGACCACAATCAAAAACTTTTGGCCGTCCAGACACCTTGTTCTCATCACCAGGCACTCACCCATATGCCCTTTCACGTTAATGTGCCACCCTGTGTTTAATGTAGGAACTGCATGTCTAAATTCACCCTGTGTTTCCCTCAAAGATAAAAGAAAGGAACAAAATTACTTTATGGCTCCAAAAAACACTTTCTTCCTGCAGTTTCTGAAATTTGTTCGAACTTAATCTGTTGTTTCTATTTAGTTTTCTTTTCAGTAAAAGTTTTTTTTTCTTCACTTGAATGAAACAGATTTGTTTGGTCTCTTTGCAGCAGCGAGGGATCGGCCTGAACCTGAGACAAGAAGCGGAACAAATCGGAGAAGAATTCCTTCACCGACAGAAAGTCGACCACAACCAGAGAGTCGTGGATGGATCGGCCTCTACTGTGTACTGACAGCAGCTCTTCTGGCTCTTTTACTAAATATACTGATGAAAAAATATAGTGATAAGATCGGAAAACTCTTTGCAGCCGTATAGGTGTTGCATTTCCCAGAGAAACAAGCCATCAGGACTAACAGGTCTCTGGAGGACCCCCTTTGAACAAGTCCTCACAGCACTGATCCAAGACCTGAGTCATAAAACAAGAGACTTTCAGACAATCAGCATTAATTGTGACTGTTTAAGAAAAAGGACTGTTCCCACATCAGAAGTTGTTCTGACACTTTTTTTGTCTATTAGCATAAATATTAAAGTTACAAGGAACTCTAGTTCTGTGTTGATTTTGTCTCTTGAATGAGTGTGGGAGTGTTTCTGAGCACCAGACTCCGTTTAGAAAACCTAATTTTCCTGCAGCAGGGTCTGACAGTCTGCTCCTTCAGTCCTGGTTCAACAAAACATACCATTGTATCAGCAAACTACCCGCTCACCCATATGGTGGCAGAGCCAATTAAATTAATACCAATTTTAGAAATTTAAAAATCTGTCTTGCCTACAAATGTTTTTTGCCCACTAGAGGGCAGCTGTTTCTTTACACAACAAAACATACTATTGTAATGCCCCTGGCATGTTAGTTTAAATGTGTATTTTGCCGTTTCTTATTGACACTTTATGAACATGTGCAAGTGTTGAATTCAAAAACAAAAACAAACATACAATTGTATCAGCAAATCACCCACCCACCAACATGGTAGCAGATTCAATTAAATTAATACGAATTTTAAAAAAAATTATATCTGTCTTGCCAACAAATGTTTTGTGCTTGTGTGTATCAACTAATATTAATAAAGATTAATAATTATTTAAAACCCCTCTGCTACTAGAACCAGAAATTGCACCAGCATCAGAACTAATTAAACTAATGCGAAATTTAGAAATTTCAAAATCTGTCTTGCCTACTAATATTTTGGACTTGTGTGTATCATCTAATAATAAAGAAGGAAATACACTTTTTAAACCCCTCCACTACTAGAACCAGAAGTAGCAGTTGCAACATGTCGCCACAAGAGGGCAGCCGTCCTCAGATATTTCTTTACACAACAAAACATACCTTTGTATCAGCAAATCACCCGTTCACCCATATTGTAGCAGAGCCAATTAAATTAATAAAGATTTTTTTTTAAATCTTTCTTGGCTAAAAATGTTTTGGGCTTGTGTGTATCAACTAATATTTATAGATAAAAAAATTAATATTTAATTATTTAGTGCCAGCAGCAGTTGCAGCCTGCCGCCACTAGAGGGCAGTCGAGCCTCCACGCTGCACCCGAGACGGTTGACGCACCGTTACGTAAGGAACGTAAAACGTAAGGAACTTGAAACGTAAAGGAAGGAAGGAAGGCGTTAGCTTCTCTCCAAGATGGCGGCGACCATAGACAACAGCAATGCCGTTCAGGCGACGAAGAGAAAGCATCTCGGGATCCCCGAAGCCGTGTTTGTGGTGCGTAAAGGATGACACTAATATGTTGTATGAAAACAAGTCTACAACGAGGTTAGACAGTTGAAAACATACGTTTATGCCACTTGTAACCGGGTTGTGGGCGCGTCATGCTACTCGCTAGTTAGCTCAGTTAGCATGATGCTAATCCTGCTGTGTGTGCAGGCTGGGCGGCTCCTCGCCTCCATCTATGGACATAACCGTCTGTGTGCGAGCTGCTTTCTTACTGTACTTTGTTTCCTCTTTGGGCTTTCATGCATTTGAGTTAGATGCACGTAACTATGATTAAAAGTATGTATTTAAATATATCAGTAAAATGTACTTAAATGGAGACACAACATTGTCTCGCATGCACTTTCATTAATTTTCGGTTATTTTGCTTCCATAAAATGTCATCTTTCATACTAGATGAAAATAAATAAGTCAACATTTCAATGTTAATTTGTCTACATTGCCTATTTGCGTCTGTAGATCTATATCAAATCACCAAAAGTCGATGCCTTGTTTGCATACCTCAACATAATATATCAGAAAACTTGTAATATAGTAAAAATATCTTAATGTAAATACATACACCAATTCCTATCTAGATTCTGAAGGTTTTTACAGCCTGATTTATACAAATATGTATGTCTGAAAAAATGGCGATTTTAAAAAATATATAAAATTATCGCTATTCATAACATATCTGATTCACAAAGTGATACAAAGAGTTAAAATGTGTCAACAAAATGTAGCTATATTTTTTTAACCTGGCTTTATCCAATGTTCCGATTTTTGTTCTGGGAATATATGCAAATTAGCACATATTAAAAAATATATTTCCAAGAATTTTTACAGTTCTTTGAAAGTAGATTTAAGGGATTATTATCAAAACATTGATATTGGATGTTTATTTAAAAAAAAAAAAAAAAGGCTAAAGATATTGTTAATGAATTGACTCAAAGTCAGACTTTAAAGTCTTTGCTTGCCTCTGCTTGTTTTTTGCAGGAGGATGTCGACTCTTTCTTGAAGCAGCCGGGCAACGAGACGGCAGACTCAGCCCTGAGGAAGCTGGACGAACAGTACCAGAAATATAAATACATGGAGCTCAACCTGTCTCAGAAGAAACTCAGGTAACACCGACTGAAACACACGTAAAATAAACTGACTATGGGGTTTTGTTTCTTATTGGAAGACTGATTCGTGCTGTGTTCTTTATGATCTCTTAGAAATGCCCAAATCTGGATTTTGAATTAATAGGGTTTGTAGTTTTGACAAAAACAAATTTTAGTTTAATGAGTAGAAAGAGATCGATGAAGCCTGAAATAACTTTATTGTGATTATGCAGCACAGGGTTGCACGAAGAAATGCAGTTTTAACGTCGTCCATTTATGCTGCACAAGACAAACAAACGTGACGAAATAGAAACAGTCGTGCATTTAAAAAAAAAAAAAAATAATAATTATGTAAACCGCAATAAAAGTTCGACATCGGGGAAACGTTGTTCATCAACCTCGTGTTTACCTCAAGGATGCTTGGTACTCAAACGTAGTCAGAGTCGCCTCCTCTCGTCCCAGCAGAGTCCTGCGCTCTGTCTTGTGGTCCTGCCGGCCAAGTGCAGCATCACCCGGGACGCCGCGATGGAGCCGGCCCTCTTTTTATTTATTTTATTTCTATTTTAAAGATGTGGGCGCAACAGTCGCCGAGCTCCCTTTGAAGTGTTAGCCTGACTTTTCCTGCGACAGGAAACTAGCTAGGAGCAGTTTGGGACGTGGAGTAGTCTTAGGTCCTAGCTGGGTTAGCTTAGCTTCCAGAGAGAGAGAGAGAGAGAGAGAGAGAGAGAGAGAGAGAGAGAGAGAGAGAGAGAGAGAGAGAGAGAGAGAGAGAGAGAGAGAGAGAGAGAGAGAGAGGGGGGGGGGGGGGGGGGGGGGGGGGGGGGGGGGGGAATATCCCCACGCTACTTCCTGTATGTTCTTAAAACTAGGATCTAACATCACTGAATGTTTTTATCTGGGACAGCAAAGGCCTTTACTCATGAGCTAATGGCAGAACATTTATTATCAGTTATTAGTCGTAATTCTACTTATTTAATGTGTCCGGGATGTCTCCTACGCCACTTTTAAAGTTATAAAATAAAAATGCCATCCACTTTGTAACAATGTGATAATTTAATTAAAGCTGGAATGTTTTCCTTCTCTCGACACGCAGGTTGAAAAGTCAGATCCCACAAATCACACAGACGCTAGAAATCCTCCGACACATGCAGAAGAAGAAGGTGTGTATCGTAACGCTCTTTTTAAACTCACTTTTATCTTAACTGACGGTATTTGTGGGAAGTATTCTCATTATTTTGGATTTGCTCTACTTTTATTGTTTTTACTGTAAAGAACTTTGTTTTGGTGCCATATGAATATCACGTTATTATTTAATGTTCTGGAAACAATTTACCAGTAAATCTGGCTGCAAGTTGTATTAAACTTGAGTGACATCGATTGTTTTGTGCTGCAGGAAGTCAGCGTGGTTGGTTTGCATATTGGTGTTCTGATTTGTGATTAATTGTTGATTCAGGTGTAAATTTAAATAAAATGATTAAGTATTTCATAGATTTGTCCACAGATTATATATTATATATTCGAGACAGCATAATTTCTGCGTGCATCAGCCAAAGTGTTAGTTGTACAATTCAAATCAAGTTCGCTCAACTTTTAAAGCTCTTTAACAAAATGAAGTCATTTCAACATGTTAATGATGTTTATTGGTCATTTAATTTGCACTGAAAAGCATTTAATGGGATTTTGATCGGGAACTTTATGTCTCATATGATCTTTTTTCCTCTTCATGCATAAATGGCCGACGTGTTTTCATTTCAGTCCACATTGATGAACGTCACAATGAAATTTAAGTCAATATTTCTGACTTGCTTCAAGATTATTTTCAGCTTAACCCTCCGACGTGGTTGATTCGGGGGGAAAAAATGTTTATCGACTTCAAACAAAATCTACTTGAATAATTAAATTAGTTAGAACCATAAAAACCCAAAGCAAGCAATTATTTATTTACGGTTGTCACTTATTTCTTCTGCTCGAGCTGAATACAAAATGTCTCAACATCAGGTTTAGTCAGTGTAATGAAAAAAGAAAACAATAACAACCAAAGCCTTTTTGTTGTTGTTGTTGTCCCAGGAGACCACGGCGCCCATGGATACGCACTTCATGTTGGCTGACAACGTTTACTGCAAGGCCTCGGTGCCGCCCACCGACAAAGTCTGCCTATGGTTGGGGGTGAGTAGAGCTCAGAGTAGAGCTCAGAGTAGAGCTCAGAGTAGAGCTCAGAGTAGAGCTCAGAGTAGAGCTCAGAGTAGAGCTCAGAGTAGAGCTTGATTTAACCGAGAGCAGTTTTACGGAGAAGGACGTGGGGTATCTGAGCAGTGACCTCTGGGTAAAGTCGTCCCCTCTACATCTCCTCCTCCTCCCCCCCCCCTCCTCTAAAGGCGAACGTCATGCTGGAGTACGACATCGACGAGGCCCAGGCGCTCCTGGAGAAGAACCTCTCCACGGCCTCTCGTAACCTGGAGACGCTCGAGGACGACCTGGACTTCCTGCGAGACCAGTTCACCACCACCGAAGTCAGTATCCTTCCACCGTGCAGATGGCCGGTTCGCGGCTCCGTCGGAGCAGGTTTTCGTACGATTGTTTTCCACAGTGATGGAGGAGAATATCAATATGACGTCATTGTGACGAGAAATGATACATTGATGCGGTCAGAAAATGGTGCTTTGTGGATTTAAATCTGAGACAGCTGGTCATTATTTACTCCAATAATAAGTGTGAAATAACAAGGCCTCATTTCAGGTGGTCGAATGAGTCGTTGCCGTGGCGATGAGAGGCATTTACTACCACATTGGACAGCAGTTTCTGTCCAATAATAATAAAAAAGTAGCAAAACAAATATAAATAATTATATAAAATAATAATAAAAGAAGAGGAAATGTTAACGCTGGTGCTTTATGTGCTTAAATTCATAAAGGTCATTTTAGGGCACTTAAAGTAAATATGAAAATATTTATTTTGTGACTTGAGTGAACCGGCCCCTTTTTTTTTTAAAGCTGTTGCCAGGCAGCTTAAATATCATTTAATTGTCATTGTTTAATAATTCTAGATTATTATTCAGATTAATCAATTCATTCAAAGTATTCCTCGATTTTGTATATTTTACAAAAAGTTCTTCGAAAGTGTTTTCTTTTTTTACATGAATATAGTCAATGTCACAGGAAACAACTTCGTTAGGTTTAGGAAGAGATCGAGGTTTGTGTTGAGATACCTGGAAAGTGAAGTAAAGCCTATTTGTGCAGTGTTTATGACATAACACCACCGTTTACGTCTTTTAAACGTATTTTTTTTTACGGTGTTTTTCCCTTTTTGCTAAGAAGCTCCGCCTTCAGTTATGCATAGCCAGTCAGCTCAAAGATTTTGAAGCCACTTTTTAATACATCTCTGAATAAGTCTGAGGATAGAGGCTCTTAAATACATCAGAGTTTTTATTATGAGGAATCGTGTTGCCGCTCCTCTGCTGTTGTTCCTTCACCTCCTGCTCCCCTCAGACATGGCACGAGTCTACAACTGGGACGTGAAGAGACGGAGCAAAGAGAACATCCTCAAATTAGCAGACAAGTCTTAATATCAGTAGAACAGCATCCACACACACACACACACACACACACACACAACCCTACACACCTTTCTGCTAGCCATCTTCTCCTTTATCCAATAAAAAACCAAACCTAAGTCATGTGTATGTTTCAGCCGGAGCTCGGCGGACGAGAGGGCGGAGTTAGAAGTGTGTGTGTGTGTGCTTGATTTAACTCCTCGAGGTGATCGAATCAAGCGCACCTCGTAACTCGTGCCCTCTGTGAAGTCGAACTTCCACCACTGTGTTTTTCTGTTGATTTGTTAAAGTATTTTTTCAAGTAAAAACTTAACAAAAAAAACAACCTAAAGCAACGAGGCCATTTTTTTTTTTGTATTCTGTTTAAGGATTTAAGTATGTTTCCGTTTATCTTTATCAGATTCATGCGAGAGGGTCCTCATCGCCTTTTCTCTCCCTCCTCACTCTCCTGCACTCGTTTGTCCTCAAGCTCTTTCTTTTTGTACTTGTTGTTAGTTCTTGAAACACATTTAGTTTGCCGCCACTCTCGATATCATCAGGCTTGTAAGACGACAAAGATCACAACGGAGAATACGAGTAAGACGAGTTGTGGCTCGTGACGGAAGTCTTGCTCCTCCTCCTCCTCCTCCTCCTCCTCCTCCTCCCCCTTCCTCTTCCTCCTCTTCTTCTTCTTCCTCTTCCTCCTCCTCCTTCTTCTTCTTCCTCCTCCTCCTCTTCCTCTTCCTCTTCCTCTCCCTCCTCCTCTTCTTCCTCTTCCTCTCCCTCCTCCCCCCTTCCTCTTCCTCCTCCACCTTCTCCTTCTCTTCCCCCGCTTCTTCCTCACCCTCCTTCCTCCTCTTCCTCACCCTCCTTCCTCGTCTTCCTCTCCCTTCTTCTTCTTCTCTCTCTCTCTCCCTCCTCCTCCTCCTCCCCTTCCTCCTCCCTTTCCTCCTCCTCCTCCTCCCTTTCCTCCTCCTCCTCCTCCCCTTCCTCCTCCTCTTCCTCCCCTTCCTCCTCCTAGCCGCTGTTCTGTCTGTATTTGTCTCACTGTATTCATTAAACAACGAATGAAGTAAACAAAGAACATTTGGGCAAAGAGACGAGACCTTGACTTGGTGCTCTGTGTGTTTTTTATTCTTCGGGTGAATTTTATAAGTGTGATTTAATTTAAATGTTTCTTTATTAATACAGTGACTGTCGAGAGTAAACAATACATAACATGTATTTACGGTAACTACAGTTGAAGATGTACAGAGGACTACAAGTGTCATGCAAATTATTACAAAGCATCAATTAGAAAACAGCATTTTAAATATTTTCAAATTAATTAATTACTCCATTAAAAAAAAAGACAAAATTCCTAAAATTATGAGATCATAGACTTTTTTTTTTTTTTTTAGAAATCGCCTTTTAATTTTTTCTGTTTATTGATGGCTTAACATTCATGCTTTTTTAAACACTTGTATTAATTTCCTGTTTTTTATTGTCTAATTAGACATCAATTAATGAAATGCATTATAATTATTTCTGTGACACTTGTGGGCCGTTCTCAGTTCTTCCCTCTTCTGGAGCTTTATCTTTTACCTTTCTCTCATTCCCCTCGTCCAGCTTCAGACTTTGGGAGGAGAAGCTGAAGAATCCTCTCGTGGAGGAAACGCTTTGATGCATTTGTGCAGAAAGCTGCTTCTCTGAATGGGATTTTTAAGCAGATCAGCTGACTTGTAAAGTTTGGTGTGCTCGGTGCTTCCCCCCAGTGGTGACGTGCGGAACTACAGCAAGGCGTGCACAATTTCCACCACATCCTGAGGGATGGAAAGAAATCAACCTTTCAAAGACATTTTGTTGGTTTTTAGATATCGATTATTGTTTTGGGAACACAGTGGTATCTTAAAAAATTATATATATATATATATATATATATATATATATATATATTTATTTATTTATTTTACCATTTGCATATCAATTTTATGTTTGCTGAAAGGTTATTTTTGTAAGCTAGGGGAGGGTCTCTTATTTATTTAAACATTTTTACCAGTCTTTAGGTTTCATTTCAGCCGTTTTGAGTTCTATCCATTCAGTTTTCAGGCCTTAATGAGGATTTAAATAACCTGTCAACATTTACTACATGTGTGGAGGTCAGCTAATCAACACGGTCTGCCTTATTATAATAATAATATTATAATTTAAGAAGTTCCCAACGACGTCAAGAATGCAATTCAACATGCTTATTGTCCACGTTGGGAGTGTGGGAGGAAACCACGCAGGTGAGCTTCCTCTTCTTCCTCCTCCTCTTCCTCCTCCGCCTGCAGCTGCTTCACGAGACGGCTGCGGTTGAAGTGAAGTCCAGGACCCGGAGCAGGTCTGTCCTCTAGCGGCGTGATCAGATCCTACACTGAAGTAAAAGTACCGATTCAACAGTGTAAAATAGTCCTTTAAAAAATACTCACTCTGCAGTAAAATGATAATTAAATATCACATTATATTGTTAATCCGGATTCATCAATTAACTGCATTTTACTGTTGTAGCTGGTCGAAGTGGAGTTAGTTTAAACTACTTAAAGTAATTATCTTTAATATTTTCATTTAAATAAATGTCTGTTAAGTCACTATCGCTGAATGGAGTACAGTTTTTGTTTTACTCCTACGGGTCAGATTAATTAATCTTTGTTTTGTTTGAAATATTGGATTATATGCACAGCTGTCATAGCGTCAGTTTTGAACGTGTCATTGACGGGAATAAAGGTATTTTACCTGAATAGCTTCTTTTCAAAATAAACAGTTTTGGCGGAAGATGTAATATCAAGTTGTTGTTTTTTTAGGGTTATAGGTAAATTTCGCAATAATAATCTTAGTTTTATTCCCAACATCCTTCCTCTTTACTTCTCATACAGGCAGACGGAATAAAAAGCAACAACTTTGTGTTAAAAAAAAAAAACATAACAGTGAGAATGTTTATTTTTCCAGTCACGTTTTATTTTTTTTTTAGTACATTTCAGATTGTTTAGAGATAACTAGAGCAGAGGAAGAGAGACTGTCGGATTTCACCCAGCAGGATTACAGACGGTGATATACAGTTTTGTCTGTACAGCTCAGAGGGTCGAAAAGAAGTGAAACATCGTTGTTGTTGTTGTTGTCGTCGCACCACGGCTCCTGTGAGGGCAGGAAATAGCTTTCACCCAACAGACGCATGCTTCTGATGGCTGACACATTGGAGACGTGTTGCCTGGTAGAAAAGACAGCTACAGGTCAAAGGTCAAACTTCATCCCCCTAGAAACAATAGTCTGTGTGCAAAACCAAATAAAAGGAGTCATGAGGTGTTGCATGTGCAATTTTCTTTCAATATTCAAACTAATGTCTGTTACCCAAAAAAAAATGATTATTCCAAATTATTTTGGCAGGCAGTGAAGCTCGTTAGCCAACGCCAGAAAAATTCACGAAAATATGGAGATTAATTTCACACTCGCCTCGGGCTCCACTGCACATACATTTAAGAAGAGGGACGTTTGATAGTTCCAACATTTTGGGAAATGAGCTTATTTGCTTTCTTGGCGAGATTTGGATGAGAAATTTGACACCACTCGAGCCATAACCAGCAGTCCGTGTGATTAGCTTAGCATAAAGACTCGCTAGCTTATAGCTGTATCTTGTTTGTTTAATCCGTACGAAAAACAAAGTATGAGTAAAAACAACTTTTTTTGGCCACAAGCATTTACTTCTTGGTCTTAAATTGTGAGCTTTAGAGCTGCTGGTTGTTGGATTTTGTTATCTTTTGATGAGCTAGGCTAGCTGTTTCCCCCCGTTTTCAGTCTTTATGCTAAGCTAAGATACGCAAAAAGGTTGCTGCCTGTATTTTATGTTATTTATCGTGCAGATTAGCCCCAGTTTATGTCTTTTACGTAGAAGCATTAGCATGATATTCGAGTCTCAGAGCTACACATGCTTTTTTCTGAAAAAATAACTACTCAGAGTTTTGTTTAACAAGACTCCGAAGCCATAACCAGAATCCACGAAGACCTTTCCAACCATCTGGATGAAAAACAATTCCATCATAGTGAGATAAATTAAATGTTTAACCCGGTTTCTATATTGCAACTCGGTTCCCAAGCCTAAAAAAAGATGCTAGCCGGTGGCTACCTGGACAGGAAACACAATTGCATCTTGGGAAACCGGTTGAAAATATCTTTATCGCTCAGTAGACCGAAGGTTTGTTGCGCAACCTTCAAACATCGCTGGGTAATGTTTTGAAATGAATGCTTATCCTTGGGACTAAAATGTAACAATGATACATAAACTGCACAAACTGAGGCTAATCTGTGCAATAAATATGAAGCTACACCTAGCTTCTGGTTAGCTTAGTTTAGCATGACTGCAAACAGAGGTAAATGGCCTTTTCTTTTGGTCTAAATGGTACAAAATCAAACATACTTTTTTATTTTTACTTATACTGGAGTTGTGCTTACAAAGTACACACTGTTGCATGCAGTATGCATTTATTTGCGACGCACTACTTCCTCGTAGCATTGCACCTTGAGCCTCTTGCTCAGAGGATTGTGGGTCAGAATAGCCAGAAAACAATGCGACCAGATGCAGTAGGACCTCCCGGTATTTTTGGCATACTGCATTTGACTTGGGACATAATAAATATTTTTTCCGGCATACTTAATAGTAAAGTAGTATGGATTTTGGAATGCACTATATATATGTCAAGGCAACAGGAAGTCAATGCTCTTGGCCGAGAAATAATCCAGAAAATAATCCCCCGTAAAACCACAATGTATCCTTTTTACATATAGTTTTTTTTTTTTGTAAAGATATAACAAGCGTGTTTCCTTTTTAATCGTACATTTGTAACAAAGTGAATTACAACCGAGGCCTATTTTCAGCTTGTGTGAGGGTGCAGTTTTGTTGATAGCGACCTCTTTACTGACAGTAAAAGTTGAGTCCCGCAGTCTTATGTGCATGAAAGCAGCCTCGGTGCAATGCCAGTAAGTCACTCTGTATAATACGTTTCCGTGGAAACGAGCCAAAAAAACAGATTGCTTTGCTGTCAAATATGAACTTGCTCTCCCTCATTCGAGTAAGTCCCTTCCTTTGATCCCTCCAGGTGACTTTTTGCCAGCAACTTTGAAAGTTCACATATTTTTATGGTCGGACACAAAAAAAAAAAAAAAATGCTGCTTTCAAGTCCAGTAACGTCATGTGACTCACTGAAAGGAAACACATTGGCTTTTCAGACTGCAGAGTCAAGGGAGGCCAAAAAAACCCATTAACAGCCACTTGCAGATCGTTAGCAGCTGATTGTCGAGCTCTCAGATGAAGGAGGTCTTTAGTGTTTAATTGCTGGCTGCTTATTTCACACACTGATCGAATTGTGTTTTACTGGAATCAGCTGATGGCTGCTTCAGGACTAGACCTGACTTGGCTTTTTCACTCTTAAAAAGGATGTCTGTTGTTTTTTTTTCTTCTTTTTGGTCCTGTTGAATTCAGTCACTATGACACATTTATGACACTTTTTCTGTAAAAAAATCTGTAATTTAAGATGTGATGAGAAACCATCTTTGTTTAAATAGTGAACCAATGTTTTTAGATCTGACAAGCTTTCTGTATGTTTTCATGTTTCAAGTTAATTATGAAATATAAACATAAAATCATGAGATGTTTTTTTTTTTGCAGATTTGGTTTAGAAACATGAGACAGATAAAGAGAAATGTGTCTCAATCCAGCACTTCTCCGCTACAGAGCTCCTGAAACACCATGATGGGATAGTGTTGTTTGAAAATATTTTTTTGCATTCCCTAATGAGACATAAGGTAACAAAATGAGCCTTGCAGCACCCCTAAAGCTAACTAATTAACATATATCTGATTTATTTAACAAAACCTTTTCTTTTTTCTTGTGATGACCGTGAGGTTGCCAGGCAACTTACTTCCCCCGGCCAAAAAACTGGTCCTGTGTTTAATTTTTAATTTGCAACGTTTTGTTATGCAAACAATATTTAAAATAGTTCATTAGTGAGCTTCAGGGGTACTGGTAGGTGGATTTCTGCTACTTTTTTAACAGAGCCCCAGTTTCTAGTTTTTATGCTAAGCTACGCTAACCAGCTGTGACTTTATGTTAAAAATGAGATGTATTAATCGTCTCATTTAGCACTTAGCAAGAAAGCAAATAAGCAAAATTTCCCATAATGACTAAGACAATAGAGACGCGAGATATAACAAAGCTTAAGAGCCGATCTACCAGCTGGCTGACGTCTGGCGAGAGGGTTCTTGGAGGACCGAATCCACACCCACCCACGCAGACCACGACTCTTCTGAACCGTCTACTCCAGGACGTTCACTTGGGGAACATTTAAAAGTGTGTCAGTAGAAAGCCCTGGCGAAGATTTAGCAAACAGAGAAAGGAAAACACTTGGCATCTGAAAGCATTTCTCTTATTTCAATAAGGAATAATGGAGGGAGTGGACTGTAATTTAAATAATTTTCCAGTCAAGTCTCATCTAAATCACCCTTTCTTTTAACGATCAGCGCGTGTTTCTTTGACTCATTTACACGTTTCTTATACGATAACTCGGTGTAAAATTCTCACTTTTTTCCCCTGCTGATACATTCATGTAAAAATAAGATAACACAAGCAGAACTCTTTGGAGACAAAGAAGGCATACCATGTGAAAAAAATGAAGCACTTGCAGGTTTCTCACTGTAATTATGAACTGCAGGGGGAAAGGCATCGGATGAATTGATTTTTAAAAAGAAATATAGCAGAGATTATAGCGAGGAGCGAGCATTCATTTAGGAGTGTGCATCAGATTAAGGACCAAAAAGAGTTAAAGAATAAAATGCTAATCCAATCATATGAAAAGAAAAGATTTATGCAAAACGAAATGTATAGAAATACAGATCTACACCAAGCCATCCAGGTGCTTAAGGTAGATAAGGTACATTTAATTGCTTACAATGCTAAAAGTCTGTTCGTTGTCAGTGTTTAAATGATAACTGAATTATAGCAAATATGGCCAAGTATGTAGGTTGATGTTTCATAAATACATAAAACAGATGATTATATTTGGTCCAGTGCTAATCTCATAAGAATATGTAGTTTTAATGGGAATATAGATTACTGGTGTTTTCAGTACGGCAGATGAATCATCTGCCAACGCACATGAAGTTTGATGCCGCTTGAAAACACCTTTTATATAACATGTTTCATGTAACAGTGTGATTCACTGAATTTCCTTGGCATTCAAAGAAAGTCAGCAACCGGCCCGACATCTTGAGTGAAAAATGTATCAGTAGAATAAATACTGAAAAGATAAATCCACACACAACCACAGAGGACAGAAAATGGAGTTTGAAACCTTGATACAAATTTTGTTTGCACCTATAGTCACATATGTGCATCTCCATTGGCGAGACAAACGTTTTGCTCGTCTTCGTGGGAACAATAAGTCCGGCTTTCGTAAAGGTTACAATGTTCAGATTTAGTTTGGAGTCGTTCTAAAGAGGTGTTGATTGGCTGCAGTTCGTGGCGCTGTGAAATGATATTGCGTCATACCGAGAGGTGTTTCTAATGTCACGTCCAAACCATTTATATCAATGAAGGCAATCTCTTAGAAATGAAGGTAACTAGAACCATACAGGGCATAGAAGAACCCTTTTTTGGTTGCTTTATAAAACGTTCTACCTACCATCTATGAAAGGTTCTGCCCAGAATCCTCTCCGGATACGTAAAACTGTAACCATAACCCTTTCTCAGGGTGCTATCAAGATCGCTCCCAGGGAGTTCTGCCAGGGACCCTTTAATAGTACAAGGGTTTTATCTAGAACCTTTTAAAATCAAAGGGTTTCATCGAGAACCCACCCAGGGGATTGTGCCAAGGACACTTTTATTATCTAATGGTTGTATCTAGAATACACCTAGGGAATTCTACCAGGAAGGGTTACACCTAAAAGGTTCTCAGGGGGTTCCACCAAGAGCCCAAGAGCTTCATCCAGAACAGAAAAGGCCCGAGGGTTGATGCAACGCAGCGCAACCCACAACCGTCGTGGTTTATATGGGGGTTGAGGGCTTTCCCTTTTAACACGGACCATTCTTGAAGAACCTTTTTTTTTTTTTTTTTTTCAAAAAATGGGTTCTTAATCGAACCCCTAAGTCTCATAAAGAACCCTTGAAAACTACTTTCTTCAAGAAAGGGTTCTTTAGGGTAGAACCTCTCTAATTTCTCTATTTCTAAGAGTATAGAAACAGAAACACCTCACTGTATGATGTAATACAACTCAACAGCACCACGAAATACATCTTCCAAAATGATCATACAGTTGTAGCTTTAAACCAGTTTCAACAAAAACTGAACATGACTGCATTACTTTGATAGGTGTACGTAAGTACCCTTAGCAACTGAGTGTATGTCTCTCCAAGACAGATACGTCTACACCATTTCAACATCTAGCTGGAATGCATCAGAAACTACCTTCAAAATCATATTTCGTTGCGTCTTAGTTACAGTTGGCTTTGTTTGGTATCAGGAAGCTACCCGACCCATACAGAATGTGTAGTTTCAAAGTGTAAGGAACTATGCTGGGTACATCAACCTGTAGCACTGCAGTATATTTTAAGGAAAATAAAGGTTTGATGAGATATTGCGCACACAAATAAAAAAAAGGCATATAAACCACTTGCTCAGGACAAAATTTAACCTCTGTTTCCCCGCGCCTGTATCTGTGTTGGGTTGATTTGATTCCTGCCAATTGGACTTTCTTTGCATGATTATATTGTCCGTGCATTGTGGATAATAATAATTGTTCTTTTGTGGAGTCCGTGGTGGTCTGGTCCCTCTATGTTTGCTTTGCTTTCAAGAATCTCCACTGTGTTTATCTTCAGAAGTCCCAAATGAGGCTCCACAGTTAAGGTGGACTTGGCTGTTAAGGTGCTTTCTGTCTCCAACCCTCCTGTTAGTCCACCTTAACAAGTTCCCAGTTGAAGGCAGACAGTGAGGTGTCGTTAAGCTAGTCCAACAAGTCCACCTCGGTCAGTTAAGCTGTACACGTTGTCTCTTCCCGCTTAAGGAGTCTATTAGGAACTGGATGAGTGGCGATGTTTTGTTATAGTGTGGCATTTAGCAGAATGATAGAGGATTTAACCATGTTGTCAATTTCATTGAAATCGTCCCTCATTAAACGTAGGACCTCCAGGACTCCTCCATTGACCTCTCATAGTGTAATGTCAGCACAAGAGAATCGCGACTCTTGTTAACGAGGAATGCCGACTTAACTTTTTTCAAATGATATGTGCTAGGAAGATGTTGGAAACCAACGTAAAAAGTGATCGTTTAGTATGTGATCATGTAATTGCATATTGGAGGAGAGGAGAAGATTAAGAAGTAGTGGGAGGCGAGGTGAAGGAAGAGAAGATTGGAGAAAGACGGATTAGTCTAGAGTTTCATTGTTTTTTTGGCAACCAAAAATGATTGGCAAGAAACCAAAATGGATCCTCTTTCTAAGGCCTTTTTCTAAGACGTTTAGGGAGAGATTTCCAAGCAGGAAGCCCAAAACTAAAGGAATTGAGTCATGGGAGCCCTCGCAAGTAAATGAGCATCTGTGATTCTTCCTCTCCAAGAAATAAAACGTATACAGAAATGGGCACGACCCTTCAGCTATCCACTCGCGTTCAAGGTGTTCTTCCCCATCTTTTTCCTTCGTTGAAAGTCTTCAAACATACCCTTCTGTATCCAGTCTGAACAAAGAAGAACAGAGGGCTGCCAGCAGTCCGTCAGCTACTCTCCTCTGAATCCTTCCTGGATCCCTTCCCTTTTCACCTTCAGTCCCAAAACTCTTCCCAGATCAACACAGACAGCGGCGGTCACTCTTGGTCACTTCCTCCGAGGAGTGAACGACGTTGGGGACGAACCCGCTCTTCACGCCTTCCCAGCCCTCCTGGATTGTGATTTCGCCGGACCGCACCAGAGCGAAGATGTCTCTGGTCAGCTCGGTGAAGGCGTGCTCCACGTTGATGGCGTCGCGGGCCGACGTCTCGACGTAGCGCATCCCGTAAGCCCCCGCGAGCTTCTCTGCTTCCTGGCGGGTCACCTAGAAGATCAAAATGAGATGAGATGTAACTTTCCCACGTGGGGAGCTGGACGGTGAAGAGTTAGTAGATCACACACTCTGATAACAGCAAAAGAGCTTCTGGGGACTTAAATCCAGATCTGAAAATGGCTGCCAACTGCCCTTTCTCTAAAAGCTTTGTTTATACTATCTAAACTTGTGTTTATACTCGTGCTTGGCGCTGTGGCGCAAGTCTACGCAGATGGTGCGCAAGCTCCGAGCATGCACAAAGACGTTTATGCTCAATGCGCTGTTTGTTGCATTATTGTCTGAAACGCCAGAGGACATACAAACAAAATGATATTCTGAAGAATCATAAAGACAATATGTGTAACCGGCAAAATGCCATACACCACCGTCCACAATGCTGAGGAGGAATTGTATCTGTAAACTCATGTCTCTTTTTTTGCCTTTACACAAGACCTGTAGAGAAACAAGTCAAGTATTACATGCATTATAAAGAAACAAAGTTTGAATATCCTGTAAACAATTTTGATTTGGCTCAAACAAAGATTTAAGTAAATATAGCATCTAAAAACCAAATTGGCCTTCTTTGTATAATCCCTCTACATTTAAATAGTGCTTTTAACTGTGGACTACTACGAGCGCCAAGCATACCCTGCACAATGTTTACTGAGGTAATAAATCAAGTGAGAAGTAGTCATTTTCTCATAGACTTCTATACAATTGGACTTCTTTTTGCAACCGGAGGAGTCGCCCCCTGCTGGTCAGTAGAGAGAATGCATCGGCTTCACTTGGCCGAACTGAAGGTTGCACCTGAACTTACAGGCTACAGGAACTGTTTGACTCAAACTTTCAGAGTTACCGCCACAAACAAAACGCACCCCAGATTTAATTTGTGACTCAACCAATTTCCCTTTCAGGATCAGAATGAAGAGGCTAAACCAACATTCTCAAAGCTCCTAAAAATTCACCATTTTCGACACCCATCTGCGTCCAAGCTTACATCAAGCTGACGTCTGGAAACCTTGCATAATTTCCTGGTTAATTTGATTTGAATCCTGCTCCTACAACTTTGTATTATATGGGTGTGGACACACTGTTTTGCAGCGTCATCCTCTAGATTCTACATTTTTGATCGTGATATTTTTGCTTCCTGTCTGCCAGCTGCCCCGAGAGAATTGAACAAACAATGACGACTTGCCTCTGATCCACGGTGTGCTGATCTAAATGTGAACACAAGGTTATTTTTAATGCTGCAGACTTTCTTAAGTTGCGTATTACGTAACATTCATAAAACATCCTCTAATCCCAGCAACACATTTTAACTCAACAAAGCCTTTATTGTTAATATTGTCGCGTTCACTTTTCTGCTCCACACACCTGGCGCTGTGCTTCCAGGTCACACTTGTGGCCCACCAATAGGAAGACGATGCTGTGGGGCTGGACGTGACTGCGAGCCTCCTCCAGCCAGTCGTGGACGTTCTGGAAGGAGCGGCGGTTGGTGATGTCGAACAGGAGGAGCCCGCCCACGGAGTTACGGTAGTAAGCCCTGGTGATGGACCTGCAGAGGAGGCAAACAAAGATGGAGGGGAAGGTACATTTTTGGAGTGAATTGGGAAGTACTGTACTGCCGCTGCACCTCGAGCTTTTCATTCTCAACGGAAGTGACCATAATTTCACTGTTGACAACGTGGACGCCATATCACCTTGTAGCCCCGCCCCTAAAGCATCCCCTGCTTTATGGTCTGTTTGACTCTAAATGGACCATAATTTACTAAATGAACATCATGCTGTATTGAAGAAGACTTGAATATGGCATGTAAACATGTTAGTAGAAACCCAAAAGACAAATGTGAACCTGAAAATGAGCGAGATCTGTCCCCTTTAATGTTTCGTTAGCTAACAAAATCTCTCTCGACCTTGGGTTGCCGGACATGCAAACATTTGCAGCTTACAGCAGACAGACACACACACACACACACACACACACACACACACACACACACAGATTAATAAATTCACATTCAGTGAAAGGTATAGCAAGACAAATCCAGAGGGAAAGATATCCAGAGGAAGAATCTGGTGACGAGACGTGTGAAAGAAAGAAAAAGAAGCAGAAGTGATGGAGGTGAGAAGTTGGGAACAAATGAGATGGAGAGACGATGTTTTTAGACGGACAGCTGAGTTTCTGACTGATAATCTAGATAATTCTGTCAGCTATTGTGACCAGTTCGCTTATTTTGATGATTTAAATAGCAAAATATATGGATTTAATTGTATATTCTAACAGGACAGAACAAGGAAAGTGTTATGTAATCGGAGAGAAAGATAACATATAGGCTATGACACAAAACAGCGAAATGACAAAATCAAAAATCGTATCATAATTATTAAATTTTCCAATACGTAGCCGTTTTACAATCTGTGAAATAGTTTTATTTTTCAAAAATAAAGCATATTAAATATATGTTAAAATGTGAGTGCCTTTGTATCATTCACTTTAAAAAAGTGTGTTCGAATTTAATCAATTTACCTTTTTTAATGCGTTTTTTATCTCATCGATAATTAATCCTAAATATGAAACGGAACACATCAGCAGTAACAACACGCCACGTATCCGCAATGAATAACGTCGAGTATCATTACCAGCCTTTAAAAGTTCAAACTTTTATAAAACAAACACCGTGCTGCTCCAGATTGAGACAGAATGTGACACCCTGCATGCACACAAACGCACACAAACGCACACCAGCACCCGTACGATGCGTCTTATCTTCCCACGGTGTCCTCGCGGAGACAACGTCAACATGAATATAACGAGGGGGGAAAATTACAGACTCTGAGGTAGAGACGGAAAGAGGAAGAGGGGAGATGATACAGTGAGAGAGGAGGAAGTAGCGAGTGATTCATTTGATTAGACAAAGACGTGTATGTGTATATATTTATGGACGTGAGGATGACACAGATGAAACAACGGTGACTAAGATGAGATCTGCGTTTTCAACAAGGAGTTGGTTTCAGAACAGAGGCTGTCCACTGACTCAAAGGAGCACAATCCCAAAATATGTAGAAATGTCAGTACTGATGGATCTTAACTACTTTCCCAAAATGGCTACAGCACATGAGTCAAAATGGTTGAATCATGAAAGGAAATTGTGTGGGAGCTTAAAACTAAACTAATCGCACGCACATTTAAGTTGGAATCCTTGTGTGTGTGTGTGTGTGTGTGTGTGTGTGTGTGTGTGTGTGCTGTGATAGGAAATATGTTATTTCTATTTTTGTCCACAAATCCCACGAAAAGATCAAAACCAACAATGTGGTCTTTCTCTCAATACCGTCCGACTTTCGGAGCCTGTCTGAGGTTGGTAAATCTTTTACTGTAGTTTAATGTATTAAAAAATAGGCTGAGTGAATTTCCCTAAAATGGCTGCGCACTGCAGTTTGTATTTAATATTACTCAGACAGAAGGAGGATATCATACAGTTTGAAGAAGGAAAAACAAAGAAGATCAGATCATAGATTTAGATTTCAAACATTCTGGATGAAACGTGTCTCTGATTCGTCCTTTGATCTCAGAGGGAGACGTGTGGCGGTTGCCATGGAGACGCTAACCGCGCGGACAGGTGAGACTTGTCACTTTTTGTCACGTTGACGTGTGTGTGCGTGTGTGTGCGTGTGTGTGCGTGTGTGTGCGTGTGCGTGTGTGTGTGTGTGCAAGCAAGTGTGAAGATGGACTTTAGGCCATGAGACGTACATCATTCTGGTTGTATTATATTTGAACCCTCCGCCAATTTATCAACATGTTGTCTATATTGATCAGATTTACTAAAATCATGTTGTTATTGTTTGGATTCCTCGATAGATGTAAAAATGTATCACGTTCTTTTAAGAAAACAGTTACAATTACATGCCTTGTCTTTGAAAGATAATAAACTAATTGACCTTTGCTAAGCCCCGCCTGTAAAGCTGTCAGAGCTACATTTCTATGGAGCCCACACTGTCACTAACTGCACACCGTCTCATTTTTGGATAAAGCAGACGGAAGAGTCTACAATATTCGTTTTTGAAGGACACATGTGAGATGTGGAACTGATTCAGTAGAGAAAACAGGTTATAGAGATAAAGATAGAAGCTAAAGCCACAGATCACAGTTTAAAAATAAACCACCACGTCACCTGGTGATCGAGACAGAAGACGATGAAATGAAGGAACAACACTGTTCCTGTGAAGCCGTGTAGCCCTCATTAAAAAGAAAAAGCAGCATGTGTATAGAGCAAAGTGCTAATGATGTGCTAGCGTACTCTGCTCATGTTAGCTCCACAGGTTTACGTAGAAACGTAACATTTTAGAAACGTATATCTCCTTCCAACCGGATAGTTGTCCGGTCCCCGGCCGATGCTGCGCTACGATTGGCCAGCCTGTGTTCGAGGGGCGGGACTTAGAGAAGAGCTCAATTGCTTTTTTGTGTGTACGCCATGGACGCTTCTTTAATTGTTCAGGGAAATTGAGCATAAATTTCAACACTCAAATAAAATAGTGGAGAGTAAACAGATAGAACTACATATTGTAGTAATTAAGTAAGGAGAGATTTCGGACTCAGACTGCGTTTGATTGCGTAACTTTGCACCTATCAGAGTGGATCAAATTACACCTTTATCCTCCTTATTAGCGCACGGCGTCTGCATACGTGACCTCACATGATTCCCAGAATAGCTCTGCATCGAAATGTTATTTTAACAGTGTGAAACAAAACCAAAAGCTGGTTAATGTTTTAGGCAGAATCATCTGTGCCGTGTCATTTAAATACTCTCGCGAATTTCCGCTCTTAAGTACACTTTCGTGTGTTTATGTTTTTAGAAACAAGCCCTCTGGTCATTTTCTGGGCTTGTATCAACCTCAAGCCTCATTTGAATAACTGCTCTTCCTTTTTGTGGTAAGGCAAACAAGTTAGTCACAGGTAGCAATTCGGGTTTTGAGACCTCCAGGCTATGTCGTTAAACTCTTAAGTATTTCCCTAACATTAATTTCTAATCGTCCATTTTTTTTAAATTAACAAAATACAGAATTCAGGACAATGCTGAGATATAAATTATGTTTTTTTAAGTGATAGACATACTCAAATACATATTGATGGCCAAAGTGCAATAACCTCCTATCTGCACTTTGTATATTTTTCTTTTTTTTGTATTTTTGTATTTTTTTGTACTTTGTATTATGTATTGGGTATCCTTAACAAATAACATTCTGCAAGAAAATAACAAGTTTTTTTTTTGTATTCTCAAAAAAGTGCATTTTTCAGATAGGAGGTTTTGCTCTTTGGTCATCGATATATATCATTTTATTTCTCACAATTGTCTGGTGTTAGGTCTTAATCAGATATCTGATCTAAAAATCATGTGATTTTTTAAAAATAATAATAAATTGCTTTTGCCGTAACTTTTTTAGCCAGAAAAGACTCGAAAATATTCTTCTTACTTATTGTTTCATCATCATTTTACATCAGTCTGTGATTTAAAAGTGTTGCAAAGTAGAAATTGGTATCCGTAAACTCTCATGCCTAATAATAAATAATATTTCATGAACAATAATAAATAAACAATAAATAATAATTTGTCTCTATCTTCTCCCGTTGTCACTATATGTTTATATAGAAATATTACAACATATTACATATTAATGAGTCTGTGGCCAGTGGTGGAATGTAACTAAATAATTACACTAAAGTAAAACTTTGAGGTACTTTCCTTATGCTTTACTTTATATTTGAAAACCAGACAAAAATATTGTAGGTTTTTGCTCCACTACTTTAATTTCTATTCATCGTCTCATTAAATATGAGACATTTCTATGGATTGAACTACCCAACAATATGTATAATAGTTTGCTCACTATGCAGTATTATTATATATAATATGTAATAGTATGGTATTGTTATATGTAATAATAATACTGAACAGGGTTATTCAACATGAGAACTTTTATTTTTAATACTTTGAGTACATTTAGCTAATAATAGCCTATTATGTTTTACTTAAAGTTGTTCTTTTTTAGGTGATTGCTACTTTTAATTGTGGAATTACTTCTTCCACCTTTTCTCATGACAAACAAATACATATGACCATGTTTTATGTCACAATTTAGCTCCATAGGGGCAGCACACTAATAGCATATTATAGTACTATCATGATGTAATACTCCATATATATATGATATAGCTCCACCATCACTTTCTCCCACACACACACACGCGCGCGCGCACGCAGCTGCTCTCACCTGAAGCGCTCCTGGCCCGCGGTGTCCCAGATCTGCAGCTTGATCCGCTTGCCCGGCTCGATCTCCACCAGCCGGGAGAAGAAGTCCACGCCGACCGTGGGGTCCGACACCTGGGCGAAGCGGCCCTCCGTGAACCGCCGGATCAGACACGACTTGCCCACCGTGGAGTCCCCGATGACGATCAGCCGGAACTGATAGAGCCATATCGCCTCCATGACTTGGCCTCCGCCTGTCTGTCGCTCTCACTCTGTCTGTCTGTCTGTCTGAGGCGCGAGCGTGCGTGTATGCGCGTGCGTGCATAAGAGAAAGCGAGAGAGAGAGAGAGAGAGAGAGAGAGAACAGTAGATTATCCCTCAGAATATTTTCACGATATTCCTAATATTTGACAACTGCAGTAATAATACTACTTTATACTAACTTGGATGCAAGTGTTGTACTTTTATACATTTATGTTTCAGCTTTAGTTACTTTGAACATTCAGATTGTTAAAACAAAATAAAATCTAAAAAAAATCTAATGAATTGTGATTGCAACGTGACTAATGTATATTGATTTATACAAGTGTTCCTTCTGTAATATCTGTAATAATAATAATACAACTATAACTACATCTTCTACCTCTACTAATTTGACTGCAGTTTACTACACTTTTGGAAATAAAGATGCAACTAGAACCATATGGGTTCTTCTGCTTGCCCACATAGGAAAACCATTTTTTGGTTGCTGGTGGAAACTTTTATAAAGGTTGCACCTGGAAACCGTTCTCCCCAGAACCCAACATAAATAGTTCTATCTGTGAAGAGTTCCACCCAAAACACCATGAGAGAGATTCTACAGAGAACCCTTCTATGGTTTAATGGTTGCAGAACACTCTCTGGATGTTCTATCCAGAACCATTCTACTTTCTATTGTGTGCTAACAAGAACCAACTCAGGAGTTCTACGGAGAACCTGATTATATTCTAAGGGTTTCATCTAGAACCCATCAAGGGATTTCTATTGAGAACCTGTTTATATTTTAAGGGTTTCATCTAGAACCCACCAAGAGGGCTCTGCCAAAAAACCTTTCACACTCCAAGGGTTTCATCTAGAACCCACCCAGGGAGTTCTACTGAGAATCCTTGATAACCCTATGGTTTAATCTAGAACCCACCAAGGGATTTCTACTGAGAATCCTTGATAACCCTATGGTTTCATCTAGAACCCACCAAGGGATTTCTACTGGGAACCCTTTATAACCCTATGGTTTCATCTAGAACCCACCAAGGGATTTCTACTAAGAACCCTTTATAACCCTATGGTTTCATCTAGAAACCACCAAGGGATTTCTACTGAGAACCCTTTATAACCCTATGGTTTCATCTAGAACCCACCAAGGGATTTCTACTGAGAACCCTTTATAACCCTATGGTTTCATCTAGAACCCACCAAGGGATTTCTACTGAGAACCCTTTATAACCCTATGGTTTCATCTAGAACCCACCAAGGGATTTCTACTGAGAACCCTTTATAACCCCATGGTTTCATCTAGAACCCACCAAGGGATTTCTACTGAGAACCCTTTATAACCCCATGGTTTCATCTAGAACCCACCAAGGGATTTCTACTGAGAACCCTTTATAACCCCATGGTTTCATCTAGAACCCACCCAGCGGGCTCTGCCAAAAACCCTTTTACGCTCCAAGGGTTTCATCTAGTCACTCAGGAAGGTTCCAATCAAGAACATTTCTTACTTCAATGGTTTGATCTAGAACCAGGGTTCCTCATGAGCATTCTATAGGACCAGGACTAACGTGGCTCAGCTCAACCCACAACAATCAGGGTGTACAATCACACGTTTGTTGGCTGGGAGGAAATGTTTAACGATCCTTGAAGAACTCTTTCTTCCGAAAAGGGTTCTTTGGATTAAAAAGGTTCTGTGTGGAACCTCAGTCCTTCAGGAGGAGGAGGTTCCTTTACAGCCTTGCGATCTTATATTTTATGATACCTTTTGTTTTTCATCTTCTCTGGCGTCCCAAGGCTTCCACTCCCCTACATTTGTGGTATTCTTTGTAAAAGTCTACCACGAAGAACTTTAATCTCTCTGCGACATTAAGAACTATCTGGCTACTAATGAATTAATGCTAATTAATTAATTAAAAAGTCATTTTAAAACAATTAGACACGTTCCTGGACTTCTGAAACGTAACTGAGCTTCATTGTATTCAAGTGAAACCACGAGATATGAGAGGAAATCCTCTTATGTTTTCCTAATGGCTTCAATTCAAGTTTTAATAGCCTGCTTTTTGGATTATTGGCCTAATGCCCTTTTTGATACGAGGCTTTTGGCATTTAAATGTGTGACCTTATAAATAATCAGACAGCAAACCCTGAGTATACCCTGCTGCTTTGTTTGTATCTTTACTGGCATTTTTTTACGTGGCTTTTATGTATTTCTTTTTTTACTTGAGTACAATTTTGAAGTACTTGTACTTTACTTGATTGTTTCCATTTTCATCCTACAATGCTGTCGCTACATTTCAGAAGGAACTTTTACTTTTGCACTATTCATGAAACATTTGAAATTATTATTGTAGCTCCTGCTGCAATAAAATAATTTTGACACGTTAAAGCGCCTGTGAATGTAATAATAACTTAACAATCTTAATGGGGCCATTCTGCATAATACTTCTACTTTTGATACTTTAAGTATATTTTGCTCGTAATACTTTTGTACTTTTATTGAAGTAAAAGCTCTGAATACCACATGAGTCTCTAAAATAAGTTAAATTTACACCTAAAGCCTGAAGTGGAAATTGAATATAATAAGTAACTCGACAGAGTGAAACAAGTGATCTTTAAATATCGTAATAAAGCAACGTGAATGGGGTAATTCTGAATAATACTATTTTATACTTTGAGTATATGCATGCTGCAGAAATGCTTGTACTTCCACTCAAGTAAATGCTCTGAATACTTCTTCTACCACTTGGTTCTGCACAGAACACGTTGCATAACTTTATAGCAAAGAACACACTTCATTATGAATTTCTCATTGTGCCATCTTTGAAATCGAACACATTTATTCCTAAAAAAACTCCCTTAAAATGTAACAAATTGGTGAAATTAGTCATTTTAAGAAGTCAAAGTGAAACTGGACTTTAATATAATATTATATAACTGTGAAAAGAGCAGTTCTAATGGGTACTTTAGATAGTTTAAGTACATTTAGCTGATAACACTTCTGTACTTTTACTTGAGTAACATTTTGAATTCAGGATAATCTTGTAGTTGAGCACATCTCCTTTTATTGAAGTATCTTCTTCCACCACTGCTTTTCAATACGGTCAGAAGAAAAAAAAACATTAAAGAATATTTTTAAAAGTTGTTCATTTGCAATTATTATTGTTATTTTCCTCATAGCAGTGGGGTTTGTGGGAGAGAGCATGATGTTTTGATGCATGCAATAAGAGGACATGTGTATCGTGTTGGCATCGCTCCCTGACCAGGCCACCATCCGGCGTGCGGGCAGCCGGACACATGCAGCCTCCCATCACACCCTCCGGAGTCGGGTTGCGTAGCTCGGTCGGTATGCAAACATTAGTGGCCGAATCCCCGGTGAATAGCAGCCTTGTATGCGCTCTCACACCGGATGCGTCCACGGATATATCACATATCACGTGCAATTCCCCCCCCCCCAAAAAAAAACAAAAAAAAAAAAACTGTCAAATGCATCTTCATGTGAGGCTTTCTGATCTCTTGTTGGAGCCGAGGCGTTCCTAAATGTTTCTTTTTTTTTTAGTTTCTGCTTATTTGCATATCTGATGTTGAGTCTAAATCAAGATGGACTCCAGAAGCTTGAGACTTCTAAAACGTATTATAGCAGAGATTGTTTTTTTTTGTGTTTTTTTTTTACTGCAGGCTATTATTAGACCAGTGCACAGCATGACGGAAAAAAAATAGGCCCGACGCTGATGTTAATGAAGCCACTTTTAGGCTCCGTGACATGATACATATCTTACAGTGAATGGTTACAAGAAAAACAGCCTACTTGGAGCAGGAGTGGAGTTCAGGCCGGAATGGTTGCTCTTTCTTTTTTCTTTTTTTTCCACGCTGTCCTCCTCGCGCCGCTCAGGACCGGGCCGGCGTGGGCTCCATGGCACCGACGGGTCCGGCTGGATCGATCCTCGGTGTTTGTCCGGAGACGGACGCTGGAGCACAGCAGGCCCTGGAGTCAGGAGGTGGGGAGGGAGGAGGAGGAGGAGGAGGAGGAGGAGGAGGAGGAGAAAGGGGGGGCCTGATTTCCTTGTTGATGTCAGGGCCCGATCGAGAGCTGAACGGCTAAACGCATCCAGAGACAGCAGGTGCAATAAAATAAAAAAATAAATAAAAAGAAAGCCGGATCCTGCGCGTTCACCCGGAGCCACGAATAAACCTCCGTCTCCGTGTTTCCGCACCGAGGCGCGTGGATGTCTGTCTGAGGGCTGCAGGGGGCTCGCTGTCAGAGGGAGGGGAATCCCACGCGATCACTTCTGTGTTTTGCGGTGTGTTTGGAGGGTTTCGCTGCTGATGAAATGGCAGCAGGAGCAGCAGCATCATATCGCCTGACTCATCCCGCATCAGTACCACTGCCGTAAAGGACCGTGGAGAGGCGCAACACTGAAGGAAAACGACCACGGGCAAACTCAGACAGAGTCTCGGGGAGATAGTGAAGAAAATAACAGACACATTACTCTAAAGGAATAATAAGAATACTGTGAATGGTTTTATTCTTGTTATTATTATTATTAGATTTAGTTAATAATGGAATTAAAAAATACAAAATACGTGCAGTATGAGTACAAGTGAATACATGATCAAAGATCAGTAGAAAAACAGACGCACTAGTTTAGGGAAAGGTGGTATTTTTTATTTATTTATACTATGTTTGTTTGTTTGTTTATTCAGTGCAAGAGGAAGCTGCACACTCACTGCGCCAGTGCGCTGTCCTTGTGCGCACTCGTCAGTGCGCAGACACGGAAATGGACGAGCTGCAACACAATGGGAGGTGTAGTTTTTTTTTGCACACGCAGCTCTGAACCTTGTGCGTGTGTTGTGTTTTCTACAAGAGTTTCTTAGACAGTTTCATGAAGCAAAACCTTTCTGAAATGTATATCTAATTATCTTGAGGGTTACTTAACTGATAAGAATTTAGGATAAAAATATAAGCATTATGCTTCTGCCTATACCCTTTCAGTCATATTGTTTACTAGATTGCATATAGGCTTTACTCATTGTATTGTGATGACTGAACGAAAACACTACGACTACTTCTACTATATTACAGCGTAAGATACTTACTAGCTTGCTTATGAAAAACATACATGCAACAATAAAACATTAACAAGTTATCATTTTCGTCACTTTATGCAGTTTTCCTTTTTTTTTTAAGAAATAAAAAAAAACTATATATATATATATATATATATATATATACATTAAAAAAACATATGTATGTTGGATAATAATAATAATAATAATAATAATAATGCACACATAAATAAACAAAATACATTTATTGCATTTTATTTTAAATTCTCAATTTACAGATTATAACATAAAACACAAACAAGTTGTAAAACATTCAACTGAAGCATGACACAGCCACATGATTCACTAATGCTTTCATTAACATGCAGGTCTACCTAATAGAGCGGCCACACACACACACACACACACACACACACACGCACACACACACACACACACACAAACATACACACGCACACAAACATGCACACGCACACAGACACACACATACAAACATACACACGCAGGCGCGCACACGCCCCCACACACAGTGTGGGGGCGTGGTCGCCCAGACTGCTGACGGTCCTCTCCCTGGCAGCAGGAGGAGATGATGTGCACACAGACCGCAGGCTGAACAGACGACAACTCTGAAATAAGTTTTGTTTTTTTATTGTTAGACACTTTCTTTGCTGCTGACGGAGACTAAATGTCCCATGAACACTTGCAGGGACGGTAACGATGATAAAACGACAACCTGATCTACAATATTTTTACAGTCTTTTCCCGTTTTTGGATCTGCGGGACTCAAGAGTGACACTATTATAATGCGCATTTTCCGGTTTTGTTTTCTATAAACTTTGCTTAACGAGTTATTTATAACGCTTATTTGTTTATTTAAGCGTCAGATACTACAAGTACTCGGTGTTTCAGCCTCCATACGGGACTGGCCAAACCCTCCATTTCACGCGGAACCCATAATTGGAGACCTCACCGCGCCACCTATACTTACCGCGCGCGCCCTCGACCGGAGCGGGACGATGCAGCGCGAGCGCCTGCTCAAAGTCTTGGTCATCGGCGATCTGGGAGTCGGCAAAACGTCCGTCATAAAGCGCTACGTGCACCAGGTCTTCTCCCAGCATTACCGCGCCACCATCGGAGTGGACTTCGCCCTCAAGGTGCTCCACTGGGACCAGAAGACGGTGGTGCGGCTGCAGCTGTGGGACATCGCCGGTGCGTAAAAGTGTGGATGGAAAATGATAATTTATTCCCCCAGCTTGTGTGTTAAATAGCCAGAAAAAAACAAAACACGTTTTTAAAGAGTAGTTTACATTCCCACTTGATTTGCATATTCAAGTATGACTTTACTTACCCGTTTAAGGGCATGGAAACATGTTAAAAGTAGTCCACAAACATTAAGTTAGGTTTCTAGAAAACGGCATATATACCCGATTCAAGATAATCAGATGACGCCTGTAATTTACTATTTATAAAATAGTTTTAAGCAAATGCACATTTAAAAAAAAGAAGTCTTTATTGTTTGAGGAGAATTCCACCTAACTTAAATATTCCAATTTGTTATTTTCATGGCTTAGGTGAGTAAAGTAAAGGCTGGAGCTGCTCCATAGACAAGGAATGAGTGTTTTAAAAAAAAGTGAAAGCCAATGTAGAAGGGCCTTGCACTTGCATTCTCTCTGATATCCAGCAGGGGGCGACTCCTCTGGTTGTATAGAAGTCAAAGCTTCATGTGTTAAAGCTGCATTCTCTCTCCTGACCACCAGGGGGCGACTCCTCTGGTTGTATAGAAGTCAAAGCTTCATGTGTTAAAGCTGCATTCTCTCTCCTGACCACCAGGGGGCGACTCCTCTGGTTGTATAGAAGTCTATAGAAAATGACTCTACTTCTCTCTTGATTTATTCCTCAGTAAACATTGTAAACATGAGTTTATGTCTCAATCTCTAGTTTCAAGTCTTCTTCAATACAGCATGATGTTCATTTAGTAAATTATGGTCCATTTAGAGTAAAAAAGCAGGGGATGCTTTAGGGCGGGGCTACAAGGTGATTGACAGCTCGCTACTACGGCCATGTCCAGTCTGGGAGTTGTCCGTGTTTTAGTCTTAGAACTTTAACCCTTTCTACAGTGTGTTTTCAGTTCACGGAAGTTAATTGTAACATTTTGGTCACATTCAGTGTTCGGTTGGTTGTAAAAAAAAACTAAAAACAAGATGGCGATGGCCAAAATGCCGAACTCGAGGCTTCAAGACGGCAGGCCACAAACCGGTGGGTGATGTCAAGTTAACTACATCAACTTCTATACAGTCTATGACTTTGACCATTCTGATTATTTTTCTCTCAATCGACTAATCAATTAATCCACTAATGGGTTCAACTCTAATTAAGCCTTTCTCTCAACTGGGATCAGGTTTTTCAAAAGTGACATCAATGGATTTCATAATTTAAGAGAATCAGATATGTTTATTCATAATTTACTATTTAGAAGCCATGTTAATGAACATGCAGTGTGTGGATTGTGTCCTTAATGTTCATGACTCCTGGCAGACGTACACGATAAAGAAATCACATATTTAGGGCTCAGATAGCAAACAAAGTGAATGCTAAGTCAAAGCGGTTATAGTAGTTTAATACATTTTGTATCTAATAGGTTGTTTCTTATAGTCAGAATGCGATCACAGCTTTCTTAAATTAAAGCTTTCACGTTAACATTGGACTTTCCAAGCACAAGCCCACCAAGACACAAATACACATTACAGTAATCTACCGTTTTTCACACGTTGGCTGCATCTTGCTGACTTCATCCTACGATGATGGTGCATAATACGGGAAGTTACCACCTAGAGAATGTGGTTAACCTTCGTTTCTGCAGATGAAATGTTGATTTCACCCGCCATTACCTGCCAGATTAGGCATTTAAAGGAGAAACAGTGTGTTGTGCTTATAAAACCCACCACGTCTCCATTGCTGCATGAAATGTTGATTCTTCTCACACACTCGCCGAGCTGATGGGTGCTTGAACGACACGGCCGCTGATAAGCGCCGTCATTTGCATGAAGATATTTTATTAGCTACAGGTGTCAGGATAAAACTAGTAAGTAAACTCAATATTTTTATACCATCAACACAAAGAGGTCACTGAAAAGTCTGTCAGATACCGTTTAAATTAACACTCGTCGAGTTCGGACGTCTATTTGTAGACCAACCAGGAAGTTAGCTTCACTCACGGCTAAATCAGCCATTTTCCAATGGAAGTTTTGCATTGCGACCTTTTTTTTTAACTTTTTATTTTGCATTTTCAACACAACAGAACAATCCTTGACATATAAATAAACATAATAGAATAAAATAAATAGTAAATAATCAAAACAGTAATATCAGTATCAATAGTTTAGCTTATAGTGAGTATAAATGCTAACCTTTACATACATGCACATCTACACCGACAAATGCTTATACATATGCAGCTACATATACATATGCAGCTACATATACATATGCAGCTACATATACATGTGCATCTACATATACATATGCAGCTACATATACATGTGCATCTACATATACATAAGCATCTACATATACACATGCATCTACATATACATATGCAGCTACATATACATAAGCATTTACATATACACATGCATCTAGATATACATAAGCATCACATATACATATGCATCTACATATACACATGCATCTACATATACATATGCATCTACATATACATATGCAGCTACATATACATAAGCATCTACTTATACATATGGAGCTACATATACACATGCAGATCTACTATACATATGCATCTACATATACATAAGCATCTACATATACATATGCACTCTACATATATACATATGCATCTAGATATACACATGCATCTACATATACATAAGCATCTACATATACATATGCATCTACATATACATATGCATCTACATATACATAAGCATCTACATATACATATGCAGCTACATATACATATGCATCTAGATATACACATGCATCTACATATACATATGCATCTACATATACATATGCATATACATATACATATGCATCTCATCTACATATACATATGCATCTACATATACATATGCATCTACATATACATATGCATCTACATCTACACATATGCATCTACATATACATATACATCTACATATACATCTGCATCTACATCTACATATGCATCTACATATGCATCTACATCTACATATATATATATATATATATGCATATACATATACATATGCATCTACATATACACATGCATATACATATACATATGCATCTACATCTACATATACACATGCATATACATATACATATGCATCTACATCTACATATACATATGCATCTACATCTACATATGCATCTACATATACATATGCATCTACATCTACATCTACATATGCATCTACATATACATATGCATCTACATCTACATCTACATATGCATCTACATCTACATATGCATCTACATATACAAATGCATCTACATTTACACATGCATATACATATACATATGCATCTACATCTACATGTACATATACATCTACATATACATATGCATCTACATATACACAACCATCTACATATACATATGCATCTACTTATACATATGCATCTACATATACATATGCATCTACATCTACATATGCATCTACATCTACATCTACATATACATATAAATATGCATCTACATATGCACCTACATCCACATACATACCCGCACAGCATATCCATTTATACCTTCCACATGTATATACTTTTACACATGCACTCCACAAGGAGGATTGAAGGGGGAGGGAGGGGAGGACTAAATAAGCCCTTTTAACGGCGCGTCGCGTGTCGTCACCACGGAAACAACGCCATCGGAAAGTCAATTGGGATCCTTTGTCGTGGTGGGCGCTAACAAATTAAACGCGTCCGTGTGAGTATGCATTGCGACGTAGCATGAACAGTAAGAACTATATACTTATATAACTATACTACTTATGGTGGGCGGCTCAAACAAACACAGGACTTTAAACTGTGTCCCAAAGTGTTGTTGACTTATTGTGAAGTAACATCAGTGACGTTTCTTCCTAAAAGAACCTGAAGTTCTGTCGTGTTTTTAGCACTGAGCCTCTAGAAAGATGACATTACATATTTTATACTTTCACCTGCAGCCAATAAAATAGAGCAAATATTTTAGACGCAATACGTTTGACACCGTGACCTTTTGGGAACTTTTATTTTGAAAGGTTGTAGGTTGTAGGATTAAAACCCCATAGACTCTATGGGGTTTTAATCCTACGGCATAGAGTTACAAAGGCAAAGACTGCGTAGGTCATTAGCAGTGTGTGTGTGTGTGTGTGTGTGTGTGTGTGTGTGTGTGTGTGTGCGTGTGCGTGTGTGTTTATCAACCGCTCACTTGCTGATTCACTACTATATTAGGATCATGTGGAGGAAGTTAGCGTCCAGCATAGAGACTTATTCATTCACGCACATGGTCACACACTTGCAATGCAAACAGAAGGTGCATTCTTCTTCACGCACACAAGTGGTTTAACAATTTTTTTATTTTATTTAGTTAGTTAATCGATATAAAAGTACTGTTTTCATCATGAGTATATATATTTTGTTTTTTCAGCAAATCTTTTAAAAATGTAAAGAAAAATATGTGTTCGATGCTTTCTTTTAGGTTAAATTTGAATATCTTTGTGTTAATTCATTAATTAATTCAGCAGTTAATTAATTAATGAATGTTTATTTGGTCAAATAAAAAAGCTATTGAATACAATTTTTTTTCACTTTCTTTCTTGTCTTTTTTTTAGATAAAAGAAAATAATATCTTTTGAATTAAATAATCAACAGATAACCAATAAAAATAATCAATAATTAACGTAATTGTTAATGCCCTAAATCCAATTCAATGCCGCAAAGTTCTTCAGATGAAAAATAAAGAGTTACATAATTACAACAACGTTCCTTTCAGTTTGATTTAAAACTCTTAATCAACTTACTTCTACTTAAGTTAGAAGAAGTCTCCTTTTAGTCTCTACTTTAAATCAGTCTTAGAGCTAAGAATAAATATTATTATTTAGTTTTATGACGTGAAAAATAACATAGACCCTGAAAACTTCTTCTCTCATTCTCCTTCTCCTTCTTCTTCTCCTCCTCTTCCTCCTCCTCCTCCTCCTCCTCCTCCTTCTTCTTCTTCTTCTTCTTCTAAAGGGCAGGAACGCTATGGCAACATGACCCGTGTGTACTACCGAGAGGCGGTGGGGGCCCTCGTCGTCTTCGACATGACCAGACTGTCCACGTTTCAGGCCGTCCTCAAGTGGAAAGGAGACCTGGACTCGAAGGTGGATGAGACGATATCGGAGGAGGCGGGAGGACGAGATTAGTGTCTGTAATTGTTTTTAGTTTAAAAAGCCAAAGCCACAGACTTTGGAGGTGTTTCATTTACGAAACACACTTTTTTTTTTTTTTTGAGAAATGTTCAATTTCTTCTTTTCTATCCGCACTTCTGCTTCAGTTATGACTAGCCGCATTACCCAGGAAGTCTTTTAATAACCTCGACAGTGAGAGCGAGCGTGAACAGAGTAGCGTAAGCTTGTGTTGGATATCCTTCCGCAGTATTTTCTACAGTTTTCTACCGTATTGCATGTATAACTTCAGCTCACGTGACTTTATTGTCTCTTAAAAAGAAACCTTTCCAATTAAAAAAGGCAACAGAAAACGTTTCACTACGTAAATAAATGTGTCGAAAATAAACAAGAACATAGAAATTAAATATTCTCTGTACCACAATAACAATACCACAGTGTAGAAATAAATACTCTCTGACAAGTAAAAGTCCTGCATTTAAAGTAAAAGTACAAATGTATTAGCAAAGTATACTTAAAGTAACAAAAGCAAAAAGTAGTCATTATGCAGAACGACCCATTTTAGAATATTACATATCACTGAATTATGATTATTGATGCATTAAAGTGTTCATCACTTTAATGTAGCAGCTGGCAAAGGTGGATCTCATTTTATTTACTTTAGATAGATAGATAGATACATAGATAAATACTTTATTAATCCCACAAGGGGAAAGTTTTTCGGTACAGCAGCATTTTTACATAAGAAAAGAACAATATATACAAAAAATAGCATAGAAGAAGAAGAAGAAAATAAGAAAAATGCACAATATATACAACAAATAGAATAGAATAGATTAATAATATTAAATTTAATTTATTAACAAAACGAAACAGTAGTGCAAGATGTAAACTGCTGGGTAGCTTTATCTATAATCATTCAACGTCATTTATTAGTTGGTTATATATTTGTATTGATGTTCTGCAAACTAAAGTTATCAAGAAAAAAGCAGCGGAGTAGAAGTAGAAAGTCTACGCTACTTTCTACTTTCTACTCTGGTTGTTGTGTGTGAGTCAGCGACTGATTGCCGGTTGTCTGTGTTGCTCAGGTTGCCCTTAACAACGGGACGCCAGTTCCAGCCGTTTTATTGGCCAACAAGTGCGACCAGCGGAGTCAGGGCTTGTGCCCCAAGCTGCCCAAGCTGGAGAACTTCTCCAGACAGTACGGGTTCGTCGGCTGGTACGAAACCTCGGCCAAGGTGAGACCTGATCCTCCTCCGTCTGTTTGTTAGTCCTGCAGATCAACCGGGGATCCGTTTCGGGCTTTCTCTCTGTAATCACTGCATATTTTGTCAGTGTTTTGCTTTATAGCTTCCCCCCACCACACACACTTCTTTTCTTTCTGTATTTTCCACAGTTTCTCTTGCTCTCCCTTATTTTCACGTTCAACAGATTAATGTAAACAACACAAGTGGGAAAAGTTCCATGGGAATATCGTGGACTATTCCTGAATAGCTTCCGACTCCCCAGAAATGGTATTTGGGGCAGCCCTACTGTTCAGCTCAGGCTAACTCTCTCCTCGCTGCAACTGACACAAACCACTAAGCTTTATGCAAATGAATGCACAGATGATGTCACAGCGAGCTTTGGAGCCACCGCTAACTACTTTCATTGGAAAAGAATTGTAACCCTGCACAGGACACTAACTTACGTTGATGCTCTTTGGTAACCGTGGATAGCTATCGATAGCTAGCGGGGAAAACAAAAGCGCTATCCTCTTCCTGTTGAGGTTGCGCAACGGCTGACGCACTCTGTTGCCGTAAATGGACCCTTTATTTTCCCAGGAGTTCGTACCCGATGGAAGACAGGATTGCACAGTGAATTTTGAAGCTTTGCTAATAAGTCCATGATCTCATTATGAACATTTACGTCAGAATAATAAGTTAAAGCAAATAGCTATTGCTACCATTTTAACCCGGGCATTTTATCATCTTTCAGCTCATTGTTTTAGTTTTAGGACCCCACAACCGTTTTGGTTGACTCTCTCAGCTCTCATCGTGAGTGTAATCATGTCTTTGTTTTTGTGTTTGATGAAGACAGGTTCAAACATGTCCACACTGAAATGGATGCGTTTTACAACACAATCATTTTCTCTTTTTTCTGCCCTCTGTCCACTTTTAAGTTTGTAAACAGAGCTTTTCTAAAACAGTCTCCAGCGTGGATGAATCTGAAAAACATCTGGCTGTACGTTTTATTGTGGACGAGGAAAACGGAGCTTTTGGAAATACTGATGTTGGCCTAAACATGTTGAGCCGAGTGTCTGAGCGTCTTTTTTCGTATTTACAGAAATCCGCATTATTAAATCCACCCTTCTCTAACCCTTCCCCCTCCGTCCTCCCCCTCCAGGACAACACCAACATCGATGCGGCCATCGCGTGCTTGGTGAAGAGCATCATGGCCGTGGAGGACGAGAGAGCCTTGAGCGACGCCACGGCAACCGCTGGCAAAACCGAACCGGAAGGCGTTCTGGTTCTGCCTCGCTTCGACTACAGCGCCAAGGAGAAGGGAGTCGGTGGGTGTTCGGGATGCTCCTCGCTCAAACCCAGAGACGGGGACGACAACTGAAGGTGGGACGACGACTGAAGGAGGGACGGGTCTGAACCAAGAGACTGGAGGGGGATTTGTTGGATTATTAATATGTTGATGCGTCCCCTTCCCTGCCTCGCTTTCACCCTTTACAAATGCATTTCTTCAAAAATGTTTGAGGAAACAATTTCAATTACTGATTATTCTGAAAAATCCATAATATAATTATTATTATTATTGTATTTTTATAACAGAAATTGAGTAAAAAATGTGTTAAACCTTTGCAAAAAATCTATTCTGCTGAAAAAAAAAAGAGAAATATATTTAAATGTTTTATGGATTTGAAAGTAAACAGAAGGTTTATATGAAGATATTTAAATATTTTGTTTCCTGCACAGTTATATTTTTCAGGTTTGACATGGACGAATTTCTTACGCACAATTAACCCGTCACACATTTTCTCTGAACATTTCAAAGGTTTTTTTTTTGGCTTTTAAAAGCAAGAAAAACAATATATGTGTAAATTAAAAAAGCTAAATAAATATAGTTATATATCCGCAACTGTTTTCAAGATGTGTTTAGTGTGTTGTTCATCTCTGTTTGGCACAGCGCTAGTCAAACAGCTATAAGTGATCCTAGATTTATTGATATTTATACGAGTTAATTAAAATTAAAAGAGGGGTTTGTTTCGTGTAAGTAAGCAAAAGAATACAGTTTAACTGTCACAACATGGTCTGAAGAGTTTCACTCCCCCGAAAGCCTCATGAAGTGTTGACCTCATTTGCATAATGTTCACACAGTTTTCAGATAATCATCTGAGCACTTTTTTTAAAGGAGTTGCTCCCCATTTTTTTTGCGTCTCGAGCTCTACGTTCTTATACAGAGGGAAACAAATTGGTTGTGCTCGCAAGTCACACTATTCCACAAGTAGATATAGTTTCAAGAAACATTGCAATGTGCCGCAAAGTGTCGGATTAGTCTTTAGTCTTTTATGAGAACTTACATGCATTGCGTCTGTCTGTAGCTTTAAAATGCTAACGTTTGTAGCAATATCTTTTTAGTTTTCGTCTCCGTTTATTGTCCTAAGTGTTGTGTTCCCACTAAACTGTCCTGTGAGACCCTCTCAGACATTCAGCGTGACGCCTTTAGGGTTTTTTTGTGTTCATGACCTTTGAGATTCTGTTGGTGGCACGCGACGTGTTCTGTGTATGTATCGTTTCAAGCTAACTGCTAAGTTGTTATGCTAGCCGGATGGAAATGCCCGTCTTTCGGTAAGTCAAACTGAAATATCTAAATTTTTATTCGACAGGTTGCCATGGAATTTAGTACAGACATTCATACTGTAGTTACCCAGGTAGTCTACTGACTCTTGTGATCCCTTTACTTTTCATCTGGCGCCATCATCAGTTCAGAAATTAAAATGTGTCCATTGCTCTTTTCCGTTATATGACCAAATACCTGAAAAAGCTGGCGTCCTTCCCATCAGCCACATCTATACTTCATGTTTAGATAGATAGATAGATAAATAGATAGATAGATAGATAGATAGAGAGATAGATACTTTATTAATCCTGCGAGGAGAATTTTTTTCTCTACAGCAGCATTTTTACATACAGGTAACAACAATATATAATAATAATAAGAAGAAGAAAATAAGAAAAATGCACAATATATACAACAAATAGAATAGAATAATAATATTAAATTAAATTAAATTAACTAACAAAAACGAAACTAGTGCAAGATTTTAGTTTAATGCTAATTAGCAAACGTTAGCATGCTAACACACTAAACTTAGACATTGAAAATATATAAAAAATATACCTGCGTTATAGATATAGAATAGGAATAGAACGGATATAGAAGTGTTTTCCGTGGTCAGTTGACTACAAATAAAAATTGAGATTGTTGTTCGTTGTTATGGTGACGACGCGTCTTCAGGGCCGTAAAATGTTGTTTTAGCTCGCTTCCACGTTGACTGAGATTTACTTTGACGGGATGGTGACTCACTACAAATTGGAAAACCAAAACAATGAGCTGAAAGATCCCAAAGCGCTCCGTAGAGATGAGGGGAACCGCAGAGTTGAGATGATACCGTAATGTGTTTGTTACTATGATTGACACCTCGAACTTTAAACATCAAAGACTTGTTAATGCGAAAATGTGTGTTAGTGCAGCTTTAATAATTCATGTGCATGAAATAATTCTTGGAGTAACCATAACAACCTGTAATATCAGTTCCCACTGCTACAACCTATCCCTGATTTGAAAGCACAAATTAATAATGTATCCAACGATACAGAAACTAATATTTAAGCAACTTAAGAAGTCCTGGTTTACTAGTTCAGGCACGTTTTTCTCTCTTCACTCCGGCTCTGTAAAAAGTCCATCTGTGATCAGCCTTGTGTTTGTTCGACCAGACGTTTGGTTTCACAAATGGACCTTTTTATAACACCAAAGAAAGAAAACGTTATCTTATTTTCCCGCGAATTGATGTGAAAAGACACAGGGACGTGGCACAAATATAAAATAATACAAGATAATGCGTGGCCATGCTTCCCTCTTTATCGCGGTTCTATTCTACTGCTCTTCCTCTTTCATTTGATTTTTTAATGAAAGCCTCCATAAGCTAAACATCCCTCTATCTGAGCCCCTGAACCCTCTGCAGCTGTCTCCAAATAAATAAGAAAATAACATTTCAAACGAAAGAGAAGTCACCTCGCAGTCTGCTTGAATAATGGACGCAGCGTCTCGGCAAGACCCTAGTTTCGCATCTTAACGCGTCCAATTAAATTTGATCAGTCTCATAATTCAACAGCTTCGTGTCTCTTAACCGCTCGATGAATGAATAAGTGATCTGAGAGAATCTCAAGCAGGCAGAACTTTTTTTGCAGCGGCGGCGGCATCGAATATATATATCGGCCTGGAATCATGCAAGTGTTCAACATTTATTGCGCAGACTGATCTGAAATCTGTCAAGTGTGGACTTTCTACAATTTCTACTGGTGGACAACAATAATTCTTATATTGACCTTTTTATTGTTTGTGATGTAAGAGAAATCCTCCAAGAATATAACTGGCTCTCCATCTAGCTGCATATTGGCTTAGCTCACTCTAGTTGTTGTCTAGCATCTCTAGTTTATTAAAAAATAACTTCACACAAGGGTCGGTATGTACAAACCTAGAGATTAACCCCTGCAACCCTTTGCACATAAACTCTATCCGTATTAGGGTACGTAAAAAAGCTAGGCAACTAGCCAGGCAAAGTGACCTGCAAGACCCAGACTTATAATATATAACATACAAAATATTGCTTTTTTTTGTCCTTGTTTATGTTCAAAGTTATCAGTATTTATTACACACGTGTGTTGAACCCCTGACTGCAAACGAAATGTCCTTAAAGTTCATATTAAACCAGCAAGAACAGTTTTTTTGTCGACTCGGGGGCAGCAGAAACAAGTTGTGAACACAACATATTTATCATGTATTTATTAAGTAATAATCTCTTCAGATTTCAACCTACTGAGGAAGCGCCTTAAACCTGCATTCTCTCTAACGTCCATCAGGGGGCGACTCCTCTGATTGCAAAGAGGAGTCGTATAGAAGTCTATGAGAAAATAACCCTCCTCCTTGATTTATTACTCAGAAAATAGGGCCTATTTAAAGGAACAGTGTTGGCTCTATCGGCAGAAATGGGCTACAAAATCCATAAGTACGTTTTCATTCGTGCATAATCTCCTGCGAATAAGAATCGTTGTGTTACCTTAGAATGAGCTGTTTATATCTACATATAATATATATATATATATATATATATATGTAGATCTTGGGACGCTCGATGAAGTTTCAGTTGGTTGCAATCTGCAACCTCACCACTAGATGGGGCCGAATCCTACACACTGCACCTTTAACAGGCTAAATGTTTGATGTTGTGGGCTTTTTTTGGGGGTACTATTTTTTAAATAACAGTTTTAAAATAGTATTAGTAAAAAAAAACAGTTGGAGTTATATATTTGATCCAATAAAGGGCCGCCATCCATCCTTCACTTAAACCGACTATACCAAGGGCAAACATTTCTTCCCCAGTGCAGCTTAATCCGGCCATGAAGATGTGATTCCTCATTCTCTCCACGTCGCATACCGTTAACTACTCACAGGGTCATATCTGAAAGTTTCAAGTGACTTTATTTGCCATTTGGAACAAACATGTTGGGATTCTCGCATATTTCTTTGTGTGATTTACAGAAAGAAAACTTCATTTAATCACGGTTGATTCTAATCTCTGAGGTTATGTAGCTCTCCGAGCGTTTACACATCTCAACCAGTACTTACAGAATGCGCTATGGACGGCGTAGGAGGATAGTTACATGGAAAGATGCCCCAAAAGCATAAGTGCGAGTTATGTCCCTGCTAAAAAAACAAAACAGAAGTGGGCTGCATTACATTGCATAGGAACACGTGTCATAAGAAGTGTAGCTTAGAGGTCAGAGAGAGGTCATCATATAGCTCTCCTCGCCTGATGTTGTACTCCATCGATTTGTAACCGTGGTAATCACAGTGAAAGCTCTCCGCCATTGACATAGCACGGTTAATTTAAAGATTGTGGACAAACTGCAGCCACCTCCGGGTCCTCTTTGTCCCCGTCCCCGTGCATTGTGTGGTAATGGATTTCTTATATCTCTCCGAGCACATTGGCTTGAGGCGAGGGCAGCAGCTCACCCCGTGATTGACAGCTGCTAATACGACTCCAATCCAGGTCGAGGGAGCCTGTTGCCAGGGGCTACAGTGGTGGGTGGGTGCCCCCCCCCACACACACCCACACACACCCACTCCCCGCATCCACGCAGTTGCCATGGAAATAGGGGAGTGCGGCCGTTCCGCCTGCAGATGGAGACACAGCACTCCGAGTCGAGAGGGGAGGGATGTGGGGTTTTTTTTTGGGGGGGTAAGGGGAGTCGGGGTTTGGCGCTGATGCCTCATAAAGAGCAGGATGTAGGCTGAGACGTCACACCTCGCGTGCTCACCCCGAGTTCACCGGGGCTCTCCTCTGGGTGCCGCAGTTCCCTTCAGAGGGACCGAGTGACTGTCTGCCAAGCCAATCTCTCTTTTTTTTTTCTCCCTTCATGTGCATCGCAGATGTATTTTAATTTTTATGGATATTATATCATGAGATTTGAGAACATGTAGTAATTGCTGCAAGAACATAACTTCTTCTTCTCTTCTTTTTTTTTTTTTTTTTTTTTACATAACTGCAAATTCCTCTTCCTCTTCTTCTCGTCTTTTTTATTTTTGATAATGAGAAACAGTTGATTTAGTCGCAGCTTTCATGGCACATAAAAGACGTGCACGTTGGCGCACCTTCAGCTGTGACACAGAGCAGAACATTTCTGGGAACTGAACCGTCTTTGGTGGCCCCATTTCCATCTACTGGGGTTGCATTTCTTGTTTCCTTTTTTTTTCATGCTGCATGCACGTTTTTTTTTCTTCTTTTTCCCACACACACACACACACACACACACACACACACACACACACACACACACACACACACACACACACACACCTCATTAGATTTGGCAAAACGTGTAAAAAAAAAAAGGAAACCATAGGAGCACAGTGAGGTCGACAGCTGCTTTTTGGTGGATTACATCCACACACTCTCACACACTCTCACTCTCTTTCTCTCTCTCTCTCTCACTCACACTCTCACTCACACTCTCTCACACACACACACACAGATCAAGTGGTGATCAGATAGATGCGTTCCCCATCACCTTTGTGGCAGATCGTCATATCAATCATGGCCGCTAGGAGAGGCTTTTCTCTGGGAAGAAAGAAGAGGGGAGGTCATTGGAGGTCGGAAGAAGCGGCATTGGCTTCCAGGAATTCACCTGCTGCTGCTGCTCGAGGCAATTTGCAGTATTTCTCACCCGGTTGGGAAATACTTCAGACTGCATGCTCTGAAACTGAAAAGAAACTGACACACACACACACACACACAAACACACACACCCTACAGGGGAAAAAAACACACCTATAGTCATCTTTCTCTCTGTCATAACTCAAACGCCTCACAGAATCAGATTTGATGTGTGGTTTATTGCATCATGACACGCGGCTGCAATTAATGCAAACCACTTATCTTCTGACTGGGAATCTTTCTAATTACGTTTTATAACCTGCAAAAGTGTGAAATGCAGTCAGGTACTTGATTTATTCGGCTCTCCGGGCCGCGCGCGGTGCAGCACGAGCGGGTTCCCCCCGCTGATCTTTCGGCACACCGTGTTCCGTATAGTCTGGAGTCAAACAAGGACACGGCGTCTGAGGATTCATTTAATACCACCTTAAATGTGTATCGGAGCTGCGCGAGAGACGCGCTCGTGCAAGAGAGGAGGCGGCGGGCTTTACAATGTCAGTTTGATGTTGTGTGTGTTTTGTTTTTGCTGTTGCAGAAAAACGTCTTTGTGATGTGAAAATATGTGAAATTTGACACGTTTGTTTCATAAATTCCGCTACAATTTAAACCGGGGCACCTTAAAGGCAACACTCACTCCTCAGGTCTCGTCCAATAGACGGAGGAGGCGTTCAGGGGCTGTCGGAGATATTATAATTAAGCATGAAGTCGTAAAAAAACGAGATTTTTCTTTTCCCTTTTCTTCTTTGTTGTCGATAGTTCTTCCAGAACTTCAATATTATTTTATTAAATATATTAAAACATTTTACTTTTACTTTAGCTACCATCTGATATGTTTTATTAATGTTTTACACTGCTTTATCCTTCTTTGGTTACAGTTTTGCTGATGATACATTAATTAAAAGACACCACCACACAAACTGTGGCTGACACAGGATAATAAAAATGTAAACAAGGTTTGCTGATTGTCCAGTTGTCCAAGTTCATTAAAGACACGCTACACACGACTGAGATTATTTTCAATATCGATTAAGTTTGTGGAAAATAATAAATGAGCTATTTTGTCTATGACAAGTCAGAAAAAAAGTATTTCAACGTCCCCAGAGTACATGGCGTCGTCTTCAAAGTAATTGTTGTTGTCGAACACACGGTCCGAGACCCAAACATATTACAAACAAAAGCAGCAAATCGTCATATTTGAGAGTCTGACATCAGCAAGTGTTGTGCATTTTTGCTTATTCAACAATCATAATTTTCTGTTACTTTACTCACTGAGTCATTGAACTTTGAAACCACATTGTTGCAGAATCAGAATCAGCTTATTTGGCCAAGTATGCATGCACATAGAGGGAATTTTACTTTTAATTTGTTGCTCTCATTATATAAATATATATAATTTAAAAAACGGTTTCTTAATATAGATGAGGTAAGGGGATATGACAATATATAGAGCGTGCATGGATATTTTTTTGTCACTGATTACATATACACGTGTTAAAAGCAGTGTGTGTGCAGTGTAAACTACTACAATATATAATTACAGGTAGTGGATGTTACTGTTACACGGTTATTATATGGGTATTGCTTCTGACACTGTGTGATTATGTATTCAAGTAGAAAATGAGTAGCAAAAAACTTAAATGTAAACAAAAAAAGGCTATCAAAACAACAAAACACAAACATGTCACTGTTACAGGGTTATTATATGGTTATTGTTTATGACACTGTGATGATGTGTTCAAGTGCAAAGTTAAGTAGAATATGAGTAGCACAAAATAAAAATTAAACCACATTGCTTCAAGTATGTGGTTTAAGTGATGTGTTCAAGTAGAAAATGAGGAGCAACAAAAAAAAAATGTATAAAAAAAAAAGACACTGTAAAAAAACAACTAAACAAACATGAAGAAGTCACATATAGTTCTAGCTCTCTAGATTCCGAGCCAAGCGGGGGGCTCCTGAAGGCAGCACAGTTGTGAGATCAGCTGATTTTTTACGCTGCCATTTTGTCCGGCAGAGCACCAGCCAGCCAGTCAGTCAGCCAGCAGCCAGTCAGCCAGTAAAGAGAAACCACTGGCGAGACTTTCCAGACAGCAACAAAAAGACCCCAAACCTCCTAACAAAAACCGACCCGGCAAAGTGGACTCGGCCGCCGCAGGACAGCGCCGCCTGAGCCCGAGGACCGTTAAAAAAAAGGGAACCAACCGTCATTTTTTTTTTTTTTTTTTTTTTTTTTTTAAACTTAACGGCTATTACCCGGCAGACACCCGGGTGAGCTAACGAGCTAACCGCCGCTAGCTCCTCAACCACCACCGGGAGAAAAGCCGCACCTGTCCCCGGCTGTCAGCCACACATTCCCCCGGCTGTGGGCTCCAAACGATGAGCCGCTCGACCCCCGGGGGACACTCTTTCTCACTCTTTTTTGTCCACAAAGCTAACTGAACGGTCCAAGCTAACAAGTTGACGTGGAGGAGGAGAAGAAGAAGAAGGAGGAGGAGGAGGAAGAGGAGGAACTCACTCTTTTTCTTGGGGGGATTGTGGATGTTCTCCAAGCTGTGATTTCACACGGATTACTTTGTGTGTGTGTGTGTGTCTGTCTCTGTGTGTCTCACCCCCTGCGTCCAGGCTACAAACCAGCCAGTCAGCGATGTTTATTTGTGGCCAGACAGTAATTCACCGTGTTTACAAACTCCACAGCGGGACTCTTTCCTGGTTCGGGGGCTGCGACGGGAACATTAGCTAACACACACTCGTGTTGTGTTCACGTAGCTAGATAGAGAGTGGGAAGAAACTGTTGCCAACAAAACAAATAGTGCAAATCAGCTGTTGATTGTAGGTTTTATAGTTAAACCAACCTTTATATATACACACACACACACACACTCTCACACACACACACACACACCTGTGATCTGACGTCACTGCAGGCTGCACCTGAACACAACAGCAGGGTGTCTGATAGCGACCCCCCTTCTTTTTTCTTTTTTTTTTACCTCCACTTGACAGTGAAGTCACGTTGAGTTGGTCCATTTGATCGGATCGTTATTGTGCTGTTTTAGCTGATTGAGAGGGAATACATAAATAATAAATTAGAGCGAGAGAGAGAGAGAGAGAGAGCGAGAGAGGGGGGAAGAGATGTCGGGACAATCTATCACGGATCGGATCGCAGCAGCGCAGCACAGCATGACCGGCTCGGCGATCAGCAAGGCGGTGTGCAAAGCCACCACACACGAAGTCAGCGGACCCAAGAAAAAACACCTGGACTGTGAGTATATCCTCCCTCCTTCCTTCCTTCCTTCCTTCCTTTTTTTTTTTTAAGAGGCTGTCAAATGCAGACAGAGCAGCAGCAACACACTGCACCTGAAGCTCTGACACACACACACACACACACACACACACACACGTCTACACACACACACACACACACACACACACACATGTCTTCACACACACACACACACACACATGTCTTCACACACGTCTTCACACACATGTCTTCACACACGTTTTCACACACACAAGTACACACATTGCTTCACACACGTACACACATTGCTTCACACACACATTACTTCATACACATATCTACACACACACACACTTATTCACACACACACATATGTCCTCACACTATAGTGACATTATCCGTAGTATTTCGTAGACTAAAGAGTTTTAACCTTCATGCTTCTGTGCAGCTTATTGGTTAACTGTTATTGTAACGTGAGACACTGTAGTGACACATTAGCAATATTTTCTGCGCTGGTGGTGATGGAGTCCATTTCTTGGCGATTTTATATTTGATCGATCCTTGAGTATTCAAATGCCACATAAGATGACAAGTGCCCCGTTTATTAGGTTCCCGGTGCCCGAGGTAATGTCCCAAAATGTCTCGACCAACAGCCGAATGTCCGATTAACGCTACAACTAATGATCAACCTGACGGTTACCTTTTTACGATCACACTTTTAAAATGTTAGGAAATCAATGTTCCAGAGCTGAAGGCTTCAGGCTTCAAAACAAAAGGCTGCGACGAACGATTATTCACTTTCATTATCGCTTTTAATAAATGGAATCAGAAAACCCCGTCGTGTTTTCTCTGAGCTCAACGTGACTCATTTAAAGTGCTTTATTTTAACTGACCGTCAATCAAAAAATGCTTAATTTACAATCATATAAATTACATAAAGAAAAACAAAATCAAAAAACCCACACACGCCATTTTTGCTTGAACAATGAGCGAAAAGTTGGATAATTTGGGACCAATTATTTCAGCTAGACTTCAAATTTGCTTATATTTGTGGGAAAACTATCCAAAACCTAAATATAATAAACATTTTCAACTTTATAAGACCGCGAAAGGCAAAATCTGAGGCTCTGGGACTAGCAAATATTTGTCTATTCCTTTTGCTCGACAAATGAAAATAACTAATCTATGAAGTGCTGCAGAGATGAACCCTAAAAACCTGGATCAGTCAGCATTTTTGCACTTTCTGACTGTTTTTGGTTGCCTGAAATAATATCTGTGGTTGCTTCTGTTCTACGATATAAAAATCTGTCGGTAGAAACCCCCTCCTGTGAGTTCTGAGGCTTCATGTGGGTGAGTGTTTTTGCCGCATCGTGAATTTCCTGCAATAATCCCGTAAGTTTATTGTAGTCGGCTTTTCGTTGAGGGAACCGGGGGCGACGGCGACTTTCACCTCGACCAACAAAAAAAAAAAAAATCCGTCTTTTTAAAGCGACTAATCGTTTCACCTGCCGGTCGATCTGCGTTGAAACGGAAACCAAAGGGAAAAACAAAGCGACCCTAAAAACCTCTCTTCCGGCCTCTCGGTTGAAGAACAGCTCCTCTAACGGGTCATCGTGGGGCGGACATCGAGGAGACGCACACGCAGAGACCGAGATAACAACGCTGGTGACAGAAGCAACAGAACACTTTCATCAGGCGGGGAAGGACAGACTGAGACAACACGTTTACTTTCCTGGTGGGCTCCATGTTTGTTTTTTTTTTGAGGGAGGGGGGGGGGGCTCTCTCTCTCTCTCTCTCTCTCTCTCATACTGCACATTCCTCGACCTCAAGTTGCTGACGTTGTGTCTCGAGACTCCCGGCTGTCGCTTCGCTAATGAAGAGTCGAGGCCACTGAAATTAAACTGAGTCACGTTGAAGGTGGCGGTCGGTGCGTGGAGTGGGGACACCGACAAAGAGAGAGGAAGGCATGAATGGACGGATGGATGAATGAATGAATGAATGAATGAATGGATGGATGGATGGATGGATGGATGGATGGATGGATGGATGCAGAAGAAAGAGATGTATTAAGAACAAGAGTGAGTCCCGTGCACGATGTTTGGAGAGCTTGGGTTTCGACATGATCGCTGCGGCGGAATGTGCTGAAGTTCTGCTTTTTTTTTTTTTTCCGGGAACCAGCTCATGTTTGATCGATGCTTCGGCTCAGCTGCCTCACATCTGTCAACTCCTCCTCCTCCTCCTTCTCCTCCTCCTCCTCCTGCTTCCTGCTCCTGCTCCACTCGGCTGCTGACGTTCAGCAAAAGTCATGCATTGTCTCCGCTCCCTTTTGTGAACTTGGCCAGACCCTCGCAGCCAATCCGCCGCGTCAAGCTTAATCATTGTAGGCTATTGATTTCTCTGTGGGAGCGACGACCTCTGTGCCGCAGGGGGATGGCGGGTGAGGGGGGGTGGGGGTAAGGGGGGCGGGGGAACGGTGTAAGAGCGGTGTGCGTTCGCCCTGCTTGTCATGTTGTTTGTGTGGTTGATGATTGCCCCGTGAAGGTAACATCGGGGGCCGCCAAGTTCATTGTGCTGCTATAAAGGCGCGTTATCGGCGAGGTCGTCATTCACGCGGGCAGCCGGGTCAATTTGTGAGTCGGTTGGCGAGCCTTGGGAGGCCGGCGGGCGGCGGGCGGCGGTCATTACTCAGTCAACTCTCTCTCTCCTCTTCATGTGGTGACCACGGGCGGCCGGGTGAGGTCACTCAGTCGGCCCGGTTCGTAAACGGGGACGTGACCGCATCACGCGGCTCCAACGGGCGTCGGTGGGACCCGAGCGGAGGCGGATAATCGATATCCGGCGGCAAGCTGCATCGGTGAATTATTAGAGAGGCGATCGTCGCGATTCGATTCCGATTCACGATGCCGACGATTCCAGCGGCCAACGTTCCTCAACGTGTCGCACCCTCAATTGTCTGTATTACTGCACATCAATTATAATATAATATTAAAAAAAAAATAGAAGAAAGAGAAATGTTGGGTGTTGGGAGGAGAACATTTTATTATTCCGGACTCGTAGAGGACTTTTCAAAATAAGAGCTGCTGCTGAGTAATGGGTGAAAAATGAAGATCAAAATCTTTCCCCTAAAGTTTGCAAAGGGAACATAACGTGACCGAATGGCTTCGTACAGCGCCACAACCAAACGGTTACCATCTACCTGACAGGTTTCATGCTGAGTCATTGTAATCTATGGCCTCTTTCACACGGGCATTGCGCAACACGGCCGCGAAGTGCTTTTTCACACAGAACCAAACAACCTCAGCTCGGTTAGCGTGAGTTGTTGCTAACTCTGACTGTTCATCTCACACACACACACACACACACACACACACACACACACACACACACACACACACACACCCATCGTTCCCTACCGCTCTCCCCTTGGCACAATTTCACCGCAAGCAGCTGTGACTGTCTGACAGCAAGCTGTGAATGATCTCACCAGCATATTTGCATCTAGACCCAATAACCGAATAACCCCAGCAGAAGCCTTTCAGCGCCGCCAGCCAGCAGTGAGCGTGCGATGGCTTTCGGTGGTGGTGGGGGGGGAAGGTGTCGGGTTGGGGGGTCCGCTATTAGCTGGAGCAGCCGTGACATTCACGCACCGCTGGCGGGGAAACATTTTTTATAAGTGATGCTTTTAAAGCCGTTTAGTGTCACGACTCGGACTGTCCACCTCAATTAACCCCCGGCTTGTGAGCGGGTAGCGTCCCTCCCCATCAGCTGTGAACAGCCCCTTTTCATTTATGGGAATTATCGTCATAGAAATCAACGACAGAGGGGTTGGAATGTGCAGGTCTGCTTGCACACCTGCACGCTGGTTTCAGGTTATCCAGGTGAGAGTTACTGTTTGGTTTAATCTATGCCTTTTATAAGCAGCTGAGACACACACACACACACACACACGCACACGCACACTTTAGGAGGCCACTTCTTTCCACTGTGGCATCATTGAGACGTCGATTGTTTCACCATCTTACAGCTGTTAAGGGAGAAGTTGTGGCATTTAAACTGAAGTGTAGTTTCCCCCTTTTCGTCGGTACTCTGTTGTCATGGCAGCAAACCAGCCAACTGGCGGGTGTTAAATGGACTTTCGATGGCAGAGGGGAAGTTTGATGGTGAAACGGGCTGCGGCCTCGGTAATGGCGGTGTTTATACAAGCCCTTGTGTACGCTGGCTGAGCTGGCCCTTTAACTGAGCCTTTCTTCGAAGTAGTGAACGAGACTAAAAGAAGCTCCAGCTAATGGATCGTTTAATTATCAGAGGGGGAGAATACGATATTCAGAGTATTAATATAGCAGCAGACTGTTTGCTATTTTAAAGATGAAGTCACTCTCCCGTCTTCGTGCTTGTTGCTCTCAGAGCTTCGGTTGGCGTGTTCATGCGCGTTCGCGTTAGGGATGGGTACCGCTAGGATTTCATCGATACTAGTACTCTCATCAATTCTGTGTATCGGTTCGGTTCCTTACCCGTACTCTTATCGATTTCTTTTTAATTATATTGGGGGAAGAAATACAATTAATAAAGAATCAACATTGCTCTATTATTTTTGTATCGCAACAAATCGACTTTCTTGAGCAGCAATACAAGAATTACATTGGCGTGTGTGTGTGTGTGTGTGTGTGTGTGTGTGTGTGTGTGTGGCACTACTCCGCCCCTCGTGCAAAGACGGGCATCGTCGTTAGCACCGCCGGCTCAGCTGTCGCCATGTTGAGAGCCATCGGGAGGCAATAAAAATGCTCCCAATCTTTTCTTTTTTTTTTTTATTAATGAAAAGATTCAGCTTGTTCTCTTGCCACTAATCTGTTCTACTGAATGACCGGTGGGAAACTTCTGCAGCACTTAACCCTCTGCGAGCATTTCACACTTTGACATCACATGAGAGGCACTTGCTAGTCATGAAGTGTGAGACACACACACACACACACACACACACACACACACACACACACACTTGGTGTGAACGAAGTGATGTAAGCGGCTGGTAAAATGATGCTGCAGTTAAACCCCGGCTTTGTTCAGAGGTGGTTGTTTCAGCTCGATGTGCTGATGGCCTTCTTCACGCCTCATCTCGGCCATCTGTCTTCTCTGTCGGAAAAGTGCCATTCGTCGACAGCAAAGGGCTGAGGGGGGGGGGGGGGGGATCAACTTCAGCAAAACCTACGGCATTCAGGCAGAAATCTGAACCTTGAGTAATTGCTTGTTAATTTAATGATATTAATGATATTAACAACGGATGATGGATGATGTGTATCACTCAAGTGCTTCTCCGATGTTCCGACGACCTCTCAAACTCTTTTCCCGAACACCTTTTCCACAGTCGGCTTCAGACTTTACTTTCTAACGTTCCAAAAGGAGGATTTAAAATGTCTCTCTTGAGGGGGGGAAGAAAAACATGTGCACTGCTATCTCCATTTGAACCATTATTGCCTATTTCCCCTCCCTCTAGTTCAGCTCACCTTTCTGTGTGGCCGGAATAAAAGCTAGAAACACTTGCTTCCAGACGGGGGGGGGGGGGGGGTGAGCTCTAGTTCGTTTTCAAGCACACCATGACCTTAAGTCCCTGGAGCTTTGTAGGAAGTAAACTGAATGGCAGCATCTCGGCACTACGTAATGAGAGCTTCCCTTCTGCTGGTGCTGACCTTTTGACCTCTCGGAGGGCAGCAACATCCCAGCGATGCATGTTTACCGTGTCTCTCGTGGGCAGCAGCTCTTTGCGGAGCGTCGGCTCCTTTGTTCCCGCGGCTCTCAAGTGAAATGTTTTGTTGCCAGGAAACATTTGACATGTTGTTTTGAACCTTCTGCCGGCTGCTGGATGCATCATCCGTCTGCGTCGCCGGTTGGACCCTTCACTCCACACCGATTGGACGAAAGGCTGTGGACGTGGACACGGATAGCGGATGTGCACGTGGTTATATTTATACTACATTAGCTGGCTGCGGACAAAGACACATGACCAAATGTATCTATCCAGGAAGTATAACTTAAAAAGCTTCACAATAAAAGCCCCGTAAAGGAGGCTGTTTGCTTCCAAACTCCCAACCATTTAGTAGTAGACTTTGTTTTTCATACTATCTCTGACTTGCAGAAATGTCCGGCCTGCCAGCCGAAAGCCAAAATGAACTGCGTCTCGGTTCTCTTCCAAGCCAACTCTGCTGTGTGTTTTTTCTTTGTGGTGTGAAAGCAGAGAAAACCAAACCCCCGGGGATTTTGTTATGGTCGCAGATATGTGATTTTTTTTTTTTTTTAGCGCTCATTTCAAAAGCTACCATGAAAGAAAATCCATCCGCCGATCGTGAAATCTGTTCAGGCAGCGACCTTAATAATCATCTGTAAGGGGTATTTCCCCCGATTAATAGGTCAAAAGCTGTAAAAAGTGCTGCGCTTGTATCTGACTCTCTGTACTTTGTCAGTTCATTAAGTCCATTAAAAAGTTCCCGCAGTAATAAGCTTCTGAATCGTTACTGTACGAGACGCCTCATGAGAGCAGAGGGGCTTTTGTACCGCCCCGTCTCCACCTGTTAGTCATTATTCAAAACAATTAGCGGTCTTTATAATACTAATAATGCTTCTAATGACTTATTTCTTCATAAATAAACGCGTCGGAAGCGTTCAAGTGCTGCGTAAACTGCCGCCAGTCTCCGGAATTACATTTTTCCCTCACGACCGCTAAAAAAAAAAAAAAACTGTCCAATCAACGAGTTACCTGTCAGCCTGCATAACCTCGTGTTTACTCCTCCAGCTCGTTTTGTAAAAGGGGGAGGGGGGGTCGGGGGGGGGGGAAGAAATGTTCCCTCCTCGGTCCGGGACAGAGTGAACCCGACTGCAGGTGTGAAAGCGCCTTTTCGTCAGGCGCCTGTTACCGAGGACGGGCCTTTCTGCCCGGGAACCGCGAAGGTCACGGGGGCTTAACACAACGCGCCACGTCGTTTATACCAGCTGGCTGAGCCGCCGGCCCCCGCAGCTCCTTTCTGACAGCATGTCGTGTCGGAGGGGCCATTTTTAGCCAAACCTTTTTAAACTAGGTTACACTTGCATGAGAAATTGATGCGTCGCTGGAGTACTCCGGGCCTCGCCTGGCTGCAGTGTGTCTCTGGGTTAGTTCGGGAGACAGAGGGTTACGTCCCAAGTCTCTTAACTGCGTCCCCGTTTCCCTCACTTGCGTCTTTTCCTTGCGTCTTAGTCCCGCCCACCAGGGATGCATGGAGAGACGCAAGGAAACCATGCGAGGAGAGAGGAGACGAGGCAATATGTTTTTAAGAGAAATGAGTTTAATCCGTGAAATCGTCTTCACTCTGGTATGAAACTCCAGCGATCAGTCCGACCAATCAGATAACTGACGAACAGTGAGGGGGCGTGTCCTGCGTTAAAACACTTCCTGGAAGCCTGCTTCCTCGCTCATGGCTCCTCCGAGATGCCTCCTCGCTCCTCGCTCTCCAGAGCAGAAATAAGAGCCTTGGGACGGCCGTCAATGTGACCTACATGCCTCACAGCTCTGTTTCAGACGGGAGCTTGTGGTTCCCCTACAGAAACATTTCCCCTGGACAATATTTAATATGATTTTAAGAGCAATGCTGATTTTTCTTTTTGACATAAGTCGCACGTTTACAAAGCGACCTGTTGCTGCTTTAGGGAGCAACGACAGCGAGAGGGTGCTGAAGGGAGAGCGACGACGTTTAGCCTCTTGTTCGCAAACCGCCTTCTTTAAGACGCGTAAAAGCTTCAACATGCACAAAGGGGTTATTTTACCAACGTAAATTATACCGTAGAGCGAAACTTTAAAACCTCTTAAGCTTGTGTTAATCGCAGGCTTTAGTTCAGGCTTCTAACAAAAAACCCTCGGTGACTTTGAGTCGAGGCGAAGTGCGACGCTAACCAACTCTTTTGTGTGTGTGTGTGTGTGTTGTGTGTGTGTGTGTGTGTGTGTGTGTGTGTGGCTCCACGTTGTGCTGCAGCTCCTGCACCACCTGTTGCTGTGAGGTTTGACAGTCTGTTATTTATCATGGCCGCAGCTGGACCCGTGAAGGAGCTTGCTGGACTCTCTCCTGTAATGTCGGACGAAACGAACCACTGAAATGTCGAAATAACACGTGAGAGGGGAAAAAAAGGAACTCGGCGCTAACTAGTTAGCTTAGCTTTCTAGCTTCACAACCCCCGGCCATTAAACGCCCGCTACAAAACAAAAGCCTGACGTTTAGACACCGTTTCCACAATATGTTCTTTTGAAAAAGTGAAAAAATATACACAATAGCTGCGTTTTGTTTTTTGTTTTTTTTCCTTTCACACCCGATTTTGAAGAATCCAAATTTCAGATCCACTTTAAAGATCAATATATATTCTGTTTGAATCTGGCTTCCTCCTCGTATTTGGTGTTTTCCTTTTTCTGCCATTCTGTCCTTTTTTGTCTTTTTTCTTTTCATTTTTTCATCCTGTACTCTTCTGCAGCCTCATTACACAGTGGACACACATGGAGTGGTTTATTTTCATCCACTAAAAAACACCAAAAATAAAAGTATAGGGGAACTGAAGGGGCTCAGTGTGATTTCGGGACATTAAAGAATAGAAATAGTCGCTCTTGTTTCCTGCTCTTTGTGCTGCATTGATTCCAGCCCTGATGGAGCTGCAGCAGGGTGTAGCTGGGTGGTAACATGGTGGGGACGCCTCTGTCTCCAGCGATTGTTGGTGAGTCTAGTGCAATCTAAACAGAGCGGGGCAGCCCCTCCCCGGCTGCAGAGCTGAGATAGGCCCAGTTTAGACTACCAGGCAGGAAGAGGGAAAAAAAAGGCTTACTGCTGACTGTCTGGATCCGTCCGTTTCAAGTGAAGCCCAAGGGATTGCCCGTGAAGTGTGTGTGTGTGAGACTGTGTGTGTATGTGTGTGTGTGGGAAGATGGATGAATTACAGCGCCTCCCGTGAGAGGGCTTCAGCGTCTCTGAGTGTGTACGGGATCAGCTGCAAAGGCGCTACACAGTCGGTGAATATGTAATACTTACTGCGCACCCGAGGAGCGATCGATTGAACAAACATCACTGCACGTTGAAGCGCGTTCAAAAGGACAAACGCGACGCAGAGGAGAAGCAATATAAGCCTGCTTCTAATCTGACGTGGTTCCATAGTTCAAGGATCTACAACATATTTGTGATTTATTGATTTTTTTTTTCTTTTTAAATCGTCCCGCTGCATTTCATTACATTAGTTATCGCGAGAAAAGTCCAAATGTGTAATCGACGTTCTTTAGCTTAATTCCACACCGCTTCCCTTCATGTACTCCTTTTTTTATTATTAAGAATATAATAAAACCACATTATTAACCCCACATCCAAATATTTGTATAATAAACTCACAGATAATTATCACGCAACAATGCAGTTTCCCCTCATATCTTTCAGCTCATTGTTTTAGTTTTCTGCTCCAGAACTCTCCGGTCTGGGTTCTCTCCCACAGCTCTCGCTAACCTCGTTGACTCCGAATGAATGCTCATGTTGCTCTCTGTCTGCTGGAGCTGTGGATTTTGCAATTATTTGCTTCCACGTTCACCATAACCGCTTCAGAAGGTAATGCCAGAAAATGTTGATTTTTTTTTTTTTTTTTTTTTCTTTTCGCAAACACGTCATCTTTTAAATCATTCCACCTGAGAAATCATTAATTATAATGCGTTTCTTTAACTGGCACACAGAGGAAAAACCAACCCTGATAAAACAAGCTAGCTCTTCGCTAATTTGTTGTGTAAATTACTGCAAGTTTGGCTCACAAGCCAGCGTACTTGTAGGACCGTTTATTATCATGTGCGCCAGCAGGAGCCTATGCTCGGTCAGCCTGTGAGTGAGTGTGCGTCTCTATCTGTCCGCGGCTAATCTTGCATTCTGCTGCAGCAAACCGCATGATATTTAAAGTGGCCAGTTATGGCTTAATGACCTCTCGTGGTTGCGTTGACTCATACGCCTGTCGTTGACTTTCTGCTGACCCCTCACTCACTGCTCTTGTCCGGTAGGGCCACTAGTTCATAATACATCGGCAAAAAGTGGCTCGCTTTTATTGTTTTGGACGGGGCGTTTGGCTAAAAAGCTAACGGGACTACCTGACTTTAATGTTGTCTTTGGGTAGAGTGAGAAGAATGAACTCAATCTAAAATGTAACGCTACATACTCATTTTTCATTTAGTGAATTGAGGTGTGTGTGTGTGTGTGTGTGTGTGTGTGTGTGTGTGTGTGTGTGTGTGTGTGTGTGTGTGTGTGTGTGTGTGTGTGTGTGTGTGTGTGTGTGTGTGTGTGTGTGTGTGTGTGTGTGTGTGTGTGTGTGTGTGTGTGTGGGAACATTCAGTACTCCTGTTCCCATTCTGACGTGTGGTTATTTTTAGCCGTGTTCTCTCAGGAGCCTTTGGCTGGGTTCACTGCTTGTTTTTATTCCCGTAGTCTACCTGTGTGCATGTACGACTGTCTGCCTGTCTCTGTCTGCGTCACTCTCCTTTTTCTTTTTTTTTTTTTTTTTTTTTTTATTCTGACAGAAACTGATAGACGCTCCCCCGAGACATTTGTGCAGAGATGTACATGCAGAGACTTCCATCCTATTCATTTGACAAGATTTCCCGAATCCCCCCATGAACTCATGGCAGTTGGAGACGAGAGAGTTCGTCTGTCCCCAAATCTCTCTCTCTCTCTCTCTCTCTCTCTCTCTCTCTCTCTCTCTCTCTCTCTCTCTCTCTCTCTCTCTCTCTCTCTCTCTCTCTCTCTCTCCCTCTCCCTCTCCCTCTCTCTCTCTCTCTCTCTCTGTGTGACTACGAGAGACAGAGGAAAACCACTCTTATAAGACCTCAAGGGGAGAATTAAAGCTCGAGATCAAGTCCATTAGTCGACCAACTTCTGGTGGCATTCTGTTATCAAACTGAATGAGAATGAAATACTCATTTTGTTTTTGGCTTGTATATGCTGCTGCCCTTAGACAGTCAGTTTTGTTCCCTGGAAGATGTCTGACAACATCAACATAATGATCACGATAATACCGCCATTGTGTCTTTTTGAATATATTGGCAGCGAGGTGAGATGATCAGAGGAAAGCAGAGACGCAGAGCGTCGTGTAGGAAAACAAAACAAGAATTTTCTTATTCATAACTCCCTTTTTTAGTACTTACTACTTACAAAAAAAAAAGCGGCGTTATTCAGGACTTAGTGTGATCGTAAAAGCCAAAAAAGAAAGGAGAAGATGCTTTTTCAAATTCAGCAGGCTTACAATTCTTCACAGCTCTCTCTCCACCTCCTACCAGAAGGATTTGAGACGGGAAGAAAGAGGGAGGGGGACGGGGGAATCCTCTTTCGAGGCGAAACCCTGTCTGCAGTCCCTAACGCGGAGACAGACAGAGGGGAGAAGGAGATTACTGGTACACGCCAGACAAGGTGCTGATACTGCGGGGTGTTAATCTTTAACAGATTGGGGCTGCACTCCCGTGTCTGGCTCTTCATCTGTGTGGTGTCTGTTGGCGTGCGCCGCCTCCCGATACTCAGACATGGGGTGAAGGTCGGTCGACTCGCCCGGCGGCACCCTTTTTCTCAGTTGGCAACGTTATTAAACTTCGGTTAATCTCAAATTCCCCCGCGGAGGGATCGGAGGGGCATGGTGGTCGAGCGGTTGGAAGACAATTCAGCCCCGCTCGTTGGCGAGCATCCGCCCTGCGGTACGTGTCCTTGAGCGAGACATCGAATCCCTGTGAGCAACCGAGGCCTGTTGACCTCTGACCTCCGTCGAGAGACGAAACCCAGAGGAGATGATTCCCTTTTGATATCAGCGAAGACCTGTATTGTTTTTTAGTTCTGTTGAAGGTCTTCGGTCTTGCAGGGCAACGTGTTCTTCAGCTCTGGGAAAGTTTAGTAATAGGACGAAAGAAAGTCAATCAAATGAAAGCTTTTCTGTGTCAATATACCAAACGTATGACCTCATGTTTCCTGACTCGAGCTGTAGAGTCGTTGGGCCTATAGCTAACAGGCCTTCCCAGGCTGCATAGGTTGTCCAACAATATTCAAATTCGGCCAAATTATGAAAGTATCCTTTTGTAAAATAAAGAATAGGCAAGAAATATGACCAGTCTGATATTTTTTACATTTCCAGATATGGTATTCATTTGCCCGTTTGGGTGACTGTGTGAAGTGTGTACGTCTGAGACTCGTCGCGGTGATATTCTGCACGGCCGATGGTGGTGAAATCACTATTTCTTTGAGCAATGCGGTTGAGCAATGAAGAAAGCAACATACGGTGTCGTATAGTAGGAAGGTCACAAGTTCAGGGATTGCATTGGCAGTGTCCCTTCAAAGTATGTTGACAGAACTGTGTCAACATACCAAAACAAAAAATCTCATTTAAACGTGTGAAGTCTTTGAGACTTGACCAGATTAAGTTCTCTAATACGGAGCCGTCTCTTCAGGAATTCCAGCTATGTGAGCCTGAACTTCCTTCGGTGGTCTCTGAAGGGACTGAAACTGTGTGGAGCACACAAAGCAAAGTACTGATGTCCCGTCATGCCCGAGGTCTGAGGACTAAGGTTTTAAAGAGATGCCGAGATAGGATTGAGACGCTGATCGCAGGTCTGGTCACAAGGGTTAATCCCCCTCAGACTTTATCCCACCAGGAGCTGCTTGTTGAATTGTCTCGATCCCACTTTCCAAATCTTGGTGTTGAGACTGAATGTGAAGTCCAGCGCAACGTCGGGGTTTATACTGACTGATGCCGGCTTTAAAGGGTATATCAACACCAGACGGAGGTCTAGGCCTCCGCGAGATGTTTTTAGAGGGAAATTTCTTCTGGCACAAACGTCCACCTGGATTCAACAAAGAGCTGATTGGCACTGTGTGGCGTGGCCTCACGGCCGGCCCGTTTTCATGAACGCCACATCTTCAGATTTGGCTCAAACGCCCACTCGCACTCATGGATGAACTAGTATTTGTTTTGTTTCACTGTGATCTAAAAAAAAAAAAAAAAAATACACGTACTTGATAAATGGACCTGTACTTGTACATCGCTTATCTAGTCTTCCGACCACTCAAAGCCCTTCAACATTACATGACATCATTCACACACTGATGGGAGGGGCTAAGGTGCCACCTGCCCATCAGGAGTAGCAACGGGAGCAATTTGGGGTTAAGTGTTTTGCCCAAGGACACAAGGACATGGATTAGCGGACCTGGGGATCGAACCGCCGATCCTCTGATTGAAGGACAACCCTGCTCACCACTGACCCACAGTCGCCCACTTGGCCATAATTCAAGAATTATCCTCCATCAACAGTTTGTATGATATCTTAAGAAAAAGTTACTCCTTTCTTTCGTGCGGTTTCCTACGAATGTCCATCAACGCGTCTCTTTTCAAAAATAATCTCCCATCTGTACAGGAAACGACCTACGACCCCGTCAGGTTTAGGAAGGGATGGCGGGTTGAGTGAGAATAACTACAGAAGTGGCTTCTCGTCTCGCGCGGGGCTCGAACAGCGGCCTCCTGGGTTTTTGTTCGACCCCCGCCCGCCCTGTGTGGGGTTTCTTTTTGCGGCCTTTTATACTTCCTGGTTCATGATTACGTGGATTACATAGGAATTGATTGTTGTGGGTATATCTACTGTACGTATTACAGCGCATTCATTTTCGCCCGCGAATTCATCTGCTGATTATGACGAGTAATGAGGTTAAATGATGGCGCGATGACATTTTGTACAGACGTGCACCATGACTGGTTGGCGGAGTATTCTAATATTCTATTTTATTTTTTATTTTTATTTTTTCTTTCTGGGCTGCAGCAGGCAGCTTTTTGTGGTGAATAAGCTCTAAATACCTTTTTGTGACTAGCTGGTGAGTTTAGTGGAGCATTCAGCGGCTCGAGAGACAGATAATCTCCTCAGATGTTGGAGGAGCAAAACAGAGTGAACATCAGACCGACGTCTGACAGAAACACGACTCCGAGTGCTGCTGCTGCTGCTGCTGCTGCTGCTGCTGCTGCTGCTGCTGCTGCTGCTGCTGCTGCTGCTGCTGCTGCGTGGCAACTGTTTGCTAATAAGTCGGCTCAATAATTCCTGCATTAGTCATATAGATTTAAAAGTTAATAATATTGTTGCGTTAACAGATTTTCCCATGCCGACTCCAAAAGGCCATAAAATCAATTATTTAAGGTTTGAATTGAATCAGGTTCCTCAATTGATTGTTGGTCTTGTTGATGGAAAAAAAAAAAAAAAAAAAAAAATCAATTAATGAAGAAAAACATTTCTAATGAAAAAAAGAGCAGGCTTTTCCTCGATGGACGTGGGCTTTTTAAAATATAATCCAATTAGTTTCAAACGTCTTTAAACAACAACAGATATATTTTTTTCATTGTATTTTTTTTTTTTCAATTCTATATAATCAGGAATTCTGATTCATTTTGTTGCACTTTTTTTTTTTTTTTTTTTTCTTCTTTTCTTTTACTATGTTTATTTTGTATGCACCCTAGATGAAGATACCAAGGCAAATTCCTCACATGTGAAGACCTTTGTAACAACAAATGGCCGAAACGTTGTAGTTCTGCACTACAACTTCATTTTGTGGACATAAATTCCATGAGAACAAACATTATTATTATCATTATTGTTATTATTATTATTATTACAATACAAGCTTGACGAATCAAATAATTTACGGCGGTTAATTAATCCTTGTCCCCCCCTAATCCAACTGTAGAATATGTTATGCTTGGCTGCAGAATGAATATTCATAAACGGCGATATTTCTCAACATAAATCCTGACGTCTGTGGTTTAGATTTGAGAGGACTGCTGTAAATACTCACATTTTACATTTGCCCCAAGTGGATTTGATTTTGGGGATGCTTTTGTCATCTTCTAGCTCGGCAGTTGGTCCCATGTGGCAGAAATGTGTGAAGTAAAAGAGACGGAAGAGGTTTAAAGTGACAATCAGAAAGAGAAAATGGAGTTTTCTTCAGGGTTAATTAGTTCTATCTTCTCACCGGTAGACGCACCAGACAGATGAGGAAATGGAAAGCGAGGCGGGAGACGAGATGAAGGAGGAGAGGAAAGACGTGTGTTTGTGTGTAGAATGGGGTGGACATGGGGGGCTCAAAGGAGGACGCAGGGACGAGAGGAGGGCACAGAGGGAAGGTGGCCAGCTGGCCCAGATGTGCTCCTCCTCCTCCTCCTCCTCCTCTGCTTGATCTGACCACCTTCTCTCTCTCTCTCTCTCTCTCTCTCTCTCTCTCTCTCTCTCTCTCTCTCTCTCTCTCTCTCTCTCTCTCTCTCTCTCTCTCTCTCTCTGTGTGTGTGTGTGTGTGTTCATACAAAATAGTGATCGATTTCACTCGGTTTATTGCATCAAAGTGTAACACACACACACACACTTCCTCACGAGAGCCCTGAGCGCTCTCACTGGTTCCTTCAGTACCAGGAAGTCTCTGGTCTATTGTGGTTCAGTCAAAAGCCCACAGAGGTCAACAGATGACCAGCAACAATGGACCTCAGATCAGAGAGGAACAGAGAAGGTCACTGTTGGGAATGAGATCACATTTACTCAGCTGTGTGTGTGTGTGTGTGGGGTGTGGGGTGTGTGTGGGTGGGTGGTCACAATGCTAATTTCTTGTACCAGGCAGCAACAATCAACCCAGATTAACGGATGAGGACAAACTTTGAAGTGTCAGAGAGAGGAGAAGGCCTCCAGAAGACAGGAAGGAAATGTACTTAATCATTTGCCAGATTAATCAATCAATAGTTTTGTCTATAATTTGTCAGAAAATAGTGCGAAGTGCCTTGTAATCACTCCCCAAAAACACATGTATGATAAAGAAATGCATCAAGTTTGAGAAGCGGGGTCAAGTTTCTTTTCTCGTAATCAATCAAAATCAAATCGCTGTCAATATTCACTTTTTTTTTTTTTTTTTTTATTAATTGTCATCTTAGCATAAAAACTGGAAACACCTTTCCATTTGTATTTGTGTACGGATTAAACAGAAGGAGATAAAAACCTTTTTAATCAGTGAGCTTTAGAGGTGCTAAAATAAGATTATCATCTTAACTCTCGGCAAGAAAAGTAAAACGTGTTTTTCACCCAAACATGTTTCTCTACTCTTCTAAAGTCCAATCACATCGCGATGATTTGATTTCTTGCTACCCAGCCCTGCGGCTAACCCTACACAAAAATGCATACAGGAACGTACGAAATGAGATATGGAATGTGGGAATCATAATCCAGAATTTATGAGCTTTAAAAATTTCAGAAAAATGAGTAAATTATATATAATTGCACTTAATAAATAGTCGTGTGGGATGCACATTCATATAAACTAGAAAAAAAACTAAACAAAGTGCTGCGTACCAGGTCGGCTAGGAGAGGGGAGAGGAAGCGAGCCGTGTGTGGAGTTCTGCAAATTGTCCCGATGAAGAGACACTCATGTCTCTCATGTCTCATTATCTTTTTCTTCTTTCCCTCTATTCTTAGTCGTCCGGTGGTTTTCTCTCTGCCTCCCCCCTCATCTCTCTCTCCGCCCCCCCCACCACCCTCTTTGTTTGTTTTTTTTGTTTGTACCATATGTTTGCCTCAGTCGCCTCGCCCTCCTCGTGTTTTTATTTTTTTCTCCTCCCCCTGGTCTGGGATCAGTGGCATCTAATGCTTTCCACTCTGCCTGATTAAGTCAGCACATGTACCCTCTTTACATTATCACACACACACACACACACACACACACTCTCACACTCGTCCACACACAAGCCTCCCCACAGACCTAATCAGTCCTCCTCTTAGTTTTATCTCTCGCTCTTCTCTCACACCACTTGCAGACCTAATGAAAAAACATGAGCTCTGTTCAAAAAAAGAAAAAGAAAGAAGGCGAGATGGACAGGCGGTCGGGCGAGCTAGCCGCAGAAATAAAAGAGATGAATTGGAAACAAAGCCACCAGTCGCTCTTAAAGCCTGTTTCCAGTTCAGCATCTAATCAGCATTGGTGGTAGCGTGCAGGGATGCGGTAGGGAGGAGGGGAGAGTTGCAGGGAGACGAGGATTAGAGTTGTTCTGCTGCCTGTACCAGCGCGGGGAATGCCTCCCGACGTCGGGTACCCGCCATCACGTTATCCCATCATTTACACGCGGAAGCCACAGCCGCGCTTGTCCCTCGTCGGCGTACCCTTGTGATAGCCTCCGAAAAGTTATTCCTCTTTGTGCGTTTTCAAACATAATCCAGCAACACGTAAATGGATGGACCTGTGCTTGTATCGCGCTTTTTCTAGTCCTCCGACCAATCGAAGGGCTTTAACGCTACATGACATCATTCACCCATTCACACACTGATGGGAGGGGCTAAGGTGCCACCTGCCCATCAGGAGTAGCTACCATTCACACACCGTAGGCACAGCTACGGGAGACATTTGGGGTTAAGTGTCTCGCCCAAGGACACATCGACATGGGCTAGCGGAGCCGGGGATCGAACCGCCGATCCTCTGATTGCGGCCTCTTGGCTGAAAGATCGCTGTTTGTCGGACAAGTATTTAATCTTATTTGAATTGTGGAATGTGAAAAGAAAAACAACCCGGTATTGGAGCAGCTCTCGTGAGGATGAACGGTCAGAGCTGTTATTGAAAAGACTCATTCAACATGCTGATGCATTCATAAAGCTGGAACGTTTCCATAAAGCCATGAAATCCTACCGCTCGGTCGTTCACACCACTAAATGCAGCTAAATGGATGCATTGTGCTGTAATGCACCTTGTACATGGCACTCATTTGTATTGGATAAATAGCCGTGTGTGTGTGTGTGTGTGTGTGTGTGTGTGACGCTGGACTGTAGATGTCCGCTGTGTTTCCTGACTGCATGTGTGAGCATGTGCTCTGGGGAGATGATGCCCGAGGCGAGTTGAGAGCGAAGACGGGGCGTTATTGAATGAGCGCTCGTGCACGCGTGCCCTGATTGTGAGGATGAAGCCTTTCCCCGACGGGACTCTCCCCGCTACGGTCCTCCAGTAGTCTGATGAGAGGCCCGTTTCCGTAGTTACCAGGTGCTCGAGCCGGCAGCTCACAGGGTCCTGCGGTGAGGAACAAAGGATGGGGAGTGGAGAGAGACGGGTGGGGAAGTAAAGGCGAAGGAATGAAAGGGGGCGGAGAACGGCGAGGGGGATGAAACAACAACAACAACAACCACCGAGATCCAGTGTGAAGGATCAATTTGAGCCGCGTGTGTCCGTATTGATGCTTGAGAGCGCTGTGTGTCACCTGTTGTGAGTGAAGACACTGAATCTTTCTAATAAGCCGGGGGAGCTGAGCAAGAATCCCTTCAGATCAATCTCAACTAAAGTGGCGAGAACAGGGAGGCGGGGCCAAGCCGGTTAGCGTCCGGCACTCGGCTTGTCGTAAATTAAAATGCATCAATAGCTCGATGAGCTCTTGGGACTCAAACGTCTGTATATGTGGGGTTTTCTGAACACGTAAATGGAGAAAAGGTTTGTATATATTTGGCATCTTTCAGTCACATGCTTCTGCTTTGTGTCTTCCTTATTCTACATATTGGTTCAACTCAAAGCAGCATGATGAGCACTAATACTTTAATGTACTTTAAACTAGTGAAATATTATCTTTCAGCAGATAATAATACAGAGTAGTAGTTGCCAGGAGGCACTGATGGAAGTTAAAAAATAAATAAATTCAACATAAATAATTATTTATTTTTGGGTCCATTTTACGAGAATTTGTCATTTATTATATATAATTATATATATATATATATATATATATATATATATATATAAATATATAAATATATAAATAAATATATAAATAAATAAATAAATAAAAAAAAAAAATCTACATGTTTGGTCAAATGTAAACCTAGCTGTATTTAATGGCTTGTCATACTGCTACAGTATTTAGGTCTGCACATTGTATATCATCATGTGTTGTGCTTTTTTCCGGGTGTATGTCGGTGTGTCTTCACCTGTGGACAACGAATAGGAGAAGAGAATATAACAAACTGCGTGATTTAATTCTGCAACTAAAATATTACTATGATTGCTTTAATCCACTGATTAGGGTTCTCGATTGATCCCGTTGTCTCTAAAATGTCAGCAAATGTTCCGAGAATCCAAAATGTTGTCTTCAAACCTTTTCGGTGCCGCAAACAATACATTTTTCCGCCTTTAGCTTTTATGAATGAAATGAAATGTTTCAAAGCCAAATAGATGCTGAGGGCCACGAGGTGGCTCACACAACGCCAACGTAAAAGTTCAGTTAATCTCCGAAGGTCTTCACACTTGTTTACTTGTGTACGTCGCAGCATAATCGCATCTCAGCGAGCCTTCCTTATCGCTGCCTTTTTTTTTTGTTTTGTCTTTTATGAATCAGGGTTATCAAACTTTTTCTCATTACTGCTGTTGCGTAACGCTCTTTTTTTCTTTTTTGTTTTTTTCTTTCTACCAGATCTGATCCACTGCACCAACGAGATGAACGTGAGCATTCCCCAGCTGGCGGACACGCTGTTCGAGCGCACGGCCAACTCCAGCTGGGTGGTGGTCTTCAAGGCCCTGATCACCACCCACCACCTCATGATGTACGGCAACGAGGTAGGAGGCTCCCTCAAAGGACACGCGCCGCACCTTCGCGCCAAGGGAAACGTTCCAGGGCAATATAAATTGTATTTATATCGTATTAATTGTGTGATTTGGACACGAACGACGTGTGCAGCCGCTGAGAACGTACACATTGGACGCCTGGAGTGAATAATAGAAATAGCTGTGGAGTGCGGAGGAAATTAATTAGCTCCGTGTGAGCTGGAAGCGAGATGGGGGACAAGGATAAAAGCAAATGAATAATCAAATGAATGAACTTTTAATAAAAAAATAAATAAAACACAGTTGAAAGCTGGAAGAATAACACAGGCCCTCCGTGGATTTGCATACTTTTAGACACAATAATTGGGAATTAAAAAATCAACCAATCCCTGCTAAGTTTGGGAGAACTTTTCATTTCTTTGCTGTTTTTGCATGAAGAGGTCTGATCAAACCCCAAGTCAATAAAATGTCTCAATTTATATGCAACGGTGCAGCGTTTGAAAAGGAGAGGAGAGATTAATTCTAGAGCGAGAGTTGTAGTTTTATTAATTTCTAACAAGATAGAAACAGAGTGTTTTGTTCTTCAAATAAACTATTGTAGCTCTCATATACACTAATCCTCAAGCGGGCAGACTGTTAATAATTCAGAGCGCAATCCCTTTAAAACACAAATGATAGAACGAATACACTTTGATATTCAGATGGACTCCTGCCCTTTGGAGCTTACTACACTGTTATGTTGTTTAATGTATATTTAATTAAAACCAGAGTCCAAAGCTTTGTTGTGATTATATTTTCATTGATCACATCATAAAATGTGTAATCCATAGATAAAGTGCAGTCACATACCTACTTTTATGCATTTTCATATAACTTTTTGGCTAGCTCGTTAGAAAAGTCCCTTTTTTTGTTATCTATTTAGTGGCCCATTTATTTTCAATGCAGTTTTTCCCATTTCTTGTAACCGAGTACTTCAACATTTTGGGAAATACATTAGATGTAAATGCGTAGCTATTGCCAGTTAGCTTAGCTTAGCATAAAGTGTTGCTTTTATTTCTGTTTTTGTACGAACTAAACAAACGAGTGGTTTTTTATTGCCTTTGAGCGGAGCCAGGCTAGCTTTTTCCTGTCTTTTGCATTAAGCCACGCTTAGCTATGCTAAGCTAAGCTAGCTAAATAAGTGGATTTCCCAAAGTGTGGAACTATCCCTTTAAAAATAGGAAAGCGACTCCTTTTCTGCCGACTGTATCCATAGTTGATGAGCGTCTTTGTAGAACTAAGCTTTTCTGGACCCTGTAACCAAAAGGTGGCAAATACGCTCATGTGCACATTATACATATTTAATACACATCTTGAAAGCAAAGGCTAATGCGCTGTACCTTCTCGTGTACACACAGACACACCCTGCACCACATTCCAGTCACTTTCCATAAAACGGGGAAGCATCACTTCCTTGTTTCAGTAAAGGTCTCTGGTGTCGACGTTACGCAACACTTCCTTCTGTTGGTTCCTTGTTTATTACATCAATCTAAACTTCCTCTGAAAAGGGGAAGGCTCGGGTGTGAGATCGTTGCGTCTCGCTGCACGAAAACCAGCTTCTGAACTCACTCGCTGGTTTCACTGCTGCCAAAATAACCTTCCGGGTGCTCCGAGTTCTCCCGTTGTGTTTGCGGTAGAGGTGCATAGCTGACTTGACACGAGCCGAGAAGCTAAATGTTTGCTCGAGATGTGGAAATACCCGCAACATTTGTTTTTGTTGTTGATAAACCAAATCATAAGTAGGTCACTGCAGAGCAGCATGAAGTGGTTTAGAGGTATTCCCAAGCTGTAGGCTGATTTATCTCCGAGCTGTCACTTTCATATTGAACCTTTTTGATGTTAATGTCTCGGCAACAAACACTGCGACGCTATGTTAATCCCTGATGTCTGCAGAACATATGAAGGGTTTGCAGAGATCACAACCACTGTGGCGTAACTCTATTATTCTAATTCTGGTCAACAATAACTGTGTTAAGAGAGAGCTATTAATATAGCTTTATGTTATTGTATATTATCATTTTATTGTCTCCAATCCACTGTGAAGTGATATTTAAGTAATACAAATCCTCATTTGGTCCATTTTAGAGCAGAATCAACATTAATACATGTTATTAAATGGTAATTACACAAGTCAAGCTGTGGATGTGAACGGTGATGTATAGGAATCTTGCTCATTCTCTGAAAGCTATATTAAAGCATTACTAATAATTCAAGTACAGTCAATAGGATGCTCTGTAGTGGAAACTGATAATATAATGTACAGTCATTTAAAAGCCTTTATTCAAACACACCTGCTGAAAGGGGGGGGGGCATAAAACTCATGGTTTTGAGTCATCAGCACAAAAGAAAAAAGGGAGCAAATCTAACTTTTAGAGATGCCCCATGTTTTTATTTTGCGCTCCATACCAATTACAGATTGTTGATGATTCACATTAGCCGACACGGATAATTGTTTTGTTTTTGTCATAGCAGCTGGTCTACAAGGCTCCAGATTATTTTGTTTCACCAGCGTCCCAAAAATCATATATACCGTCTCAAAAGTGCAAATATTATCCTTTTCCTTTTGTTATAGTCATCCATAGTGGTTATTTGCTTAAAAACAGAAAATAAGAGATTGTTTTGTTTTTTTCTTTTATAAAAAAAGTGTGAAGTTTCTCACCGAAAACTACATTTTAGGAGATTATATTTGTACACAGTATGATGACGTTTTAATTGACCTTCGCCCACTACTCATTTCACCGAACAGAGCCTGAACGCATCATAACGGAACTGAATGGAACCTCCGCGCACGATCCGTTAGCGGTGCCGCTAACGTTACTAGCTCTCCTTCTGCCGATTTCAACACCGATTTTCTTAAAGTTCATAAATGCCGATCTGCATATTTTTATTTAACAGAATATCGTCCGATAACGATCGTCCGTAGAACTTTCTGTGTAGTTAATCGGCAGGTTTGTTCCACCACCAGACCTGCAGCACATTGCGCGTGTGTGTGTGTGTGTGTGTGTGTGTGTGTGTGTGTGTGTGTGTGTGTGTGTGTGTGTGTGTGTGTGTGTGTGTGTGTGTGTGTGTGTGTGTGTGTGTCGTGCTCTCATCAGCCGGCATTCATCAGGCCTGTCAGGGCGGCGGTGCTGACGGAGGCTCGGTGGCCAGGTGTCCCTGCTCCCCCGTGGCCGGGCCATCCGTTACAGTCAGGGCTGAGAGAAATCTGGCCGTAAAATTAGAAAGCACAGACCCACAGAATTGGGGTCAATAGACTGTACATTCCTTTTCAGATCAACACGCTGACTGGCTCCGGCTTGGCCTTGTTCATTGTCCGTCGAAGGCTCCGACAGTGAAGAACATTTACAGTGAACGAAGTAACGCGGCTTTCTTGAGGCTTTTTTTTAAAAAATTTATTTATTTTCTCGTGAAAAGGAATCGCTGTTTGTCACATAATTAGATTTTTAAAGGGCTACCGCTGAGTTTGATAATGTAATGATGGATATAAGCATTCACGCCACCGACTCAGAAAGCTGATTTGTGTCACTTTACATATTAAGAATTGTCCCACTGCTCATGTGATGAACGCTACACCCTGAAATGTTATTTTCTCCGGGGTCACCCTGCCCTAAAGAGCTGCTAAGCCTAAAATAATTTAATTTGTCTGGGACAGTGTCTCCCCAGGAATATGTGACGTGCTCTCAGTCTGATAAGAATAAAGAAATAAGCTGAATGCTCATAGGACATGGAAATTAATATTATATATTGGCTATTTGAGAAGGAAGAAGACAACAGGAAGAATACGGGTAGGATGAAGGGAGGAAAGAAGGACATATAGGACGAAAATAGGAGGTTGAGAAGAAAAAGAGGAAGTGGAGAAGGAAAGGCGTTACAGAAGGACAGGAAGGGGAAGAAGGAAAGGAGAGAATGATGTATATGAGGGAAGAAGTTCTAAAAGGAGAGGAAGAGGGAAAGAATAGGAGGTATAGATGTGAAGGAGGAGTTATGGGAGTTTAGGATGAGGTCAGCCATCCATCCTAAAGGGGCGCCTCTAATGAGGAGAGAAAAGAAATCTAAATTTACACTATACTATTATTTATTAATGCTATTTTAATACACTCGTTTCTTAGTATCCAAGAAAAAAAAAAAAGACGACGACGACAACAACACAACTACGTAGCATATTAGACCGGTAGCAAGGAAAGAAAGACGTAAGTTACAGAAGGAAAGGGCGAGGGTAGGGGGGTAGTGAAGGAAACGAGTAGTGAGAAAAGGAAATGGTTCAGGAGGAACTTAAAAATGTATGTAGATGGCAACAGTTTGTGATCGAAAGCTGAATGTGAATCAAACCGATAATAATACCTGAGCACATCGTCGTCAGCGGGTCTGGATGTCAGCAGGAGGCAGCCGTTTGGAATGCAGCCTATTTTATTGTAATGTATTCAGCCCACTGTGACAATCCTCCATTCAGAGCAAACAGGAGGTGAATTACATCTGAACGTCTCGACAGGTTTGGGTGGGTAATTAGAGAAATAGTCGTGTGTGTGTGTGTGTGTGTGTGTGTGTGTGTGTGTGTGTGTGTGTGTGTGTGTGTGTGTGTGTGTGTGTGTGTGTGTGTGTGGTTGACGGGACTATATTGATACACATTCAATTCTTCACCTCCAGTTCCTCCCCTCCTCCTCCCCCCCCCTCATCTTCCCTGCCAAGAAGCAATCCTGGCTCTCTCCCCGGTGGCACTCTGAATCTTCTGAGCGATCAAGAGTCGGTCGATATCTTTGATCACGTCTTCCCTCTCGGCTACTGGCACGGAGCCGCTTTCAAAGAGTGCGTCTCCCAGAAACCAGCGCCACACGTTGGTCCTGCGCTTCCGGGGGCCGAGCGCGACGCAATCGCTACCGACGAAGCGACGCGTGACGGTTTACATTCGGAGCGAGCTACTGGCGGGGAGGCGGCGAGTGCTTGGTCCTGACCCCCCGTCTGGCTATTGTCTCACTTGTTATGTGTCAGCGTGTGCCTCCGCTTCCACGCCTTTGTATGATAGGCCAAGATGTACCAAAAACAATCCTTGCAGGAAACCCCAAACAATGGCTGGGAGAGATCTTTTCCAGCCCCCCCCCCCACCCCCCACTGACTGACTCCAAGACATGCTCCCAATTCCATTTGGAGCTAATTTATTGTATAATTATTCATTGTAATTGTTGTCTTTTTTTTCAGTCAAATCTGAATCTGCAAACGTATCCAATAGCATTTCTCTGTCAGGTAAACGTAGTTCTGCGACGTTTTCCAGGGAAGTAGAAGTACACGATAAGGAGTATACAGCTGAGTTGCGTATTTTGGGGCCTTTTGTAAGTTATTTTCCGGGGTTCTATGAGTTGGATTAGTGACATGATTCAGTAGTTTTCAGATATAAACATCATAATGAGCTTTAGTTATTAGGGGCCCTTATATTTGGGGGCCCAGGGGCCCAGGCCCACTAGTTTTCTAAAGAGTCCTTTATTGCTTTTGCCACTTGACCGCCGGTAGAAAATCAAACCCCCGCGACCCTAACCTGTCACGCTTAAACATTGCTATTTATTTTTTTATGATGAACAGTCTTTTTTTCACAGCCCTCATAGTTTTCCCTCCGTGACTTCGAGGAATGTCGCGGCACAAAGATTGGCCCGAGGTACAACATCGCACAACGCTGCGAAAAAAAACCCCTCCTTTTCGGGGAGTTTGTTTTCAAGGACGTCAAGACCTCAGAAATGCTACCAATCATACTTTATTCTTCAGGACGGGATATAAGTGTCAGCGGGGAAAATTACAGTCTGATTGATTGCACCTAAGTGCATCGGGAATCAGGATAGAGAGCTGTGACTCTGTACATCAAAACCCAATGCAGGCATAGGATGGAGTACATTAAAAGAGGGAGGGAAAGGTGGTAGGAAGGAGAAGATGGGGGTGAGGGGGGGAGGGGGGAGAGGGGAGAGGAGACAGAGTGTGAGAGTCATTAAGGACATGAGAGGAGACGGGGACGGTGTGGCGAGGACAGCGGTGAAAGTGCTGATGGTAGCAGGACATAGTGTGTGTGTGTGTGTGTGTGTGTGTGTGTGTGTGAGAGAGAGAGAGAAAGGGAAGGAACAGTAAGGTATGTGTGTGTGTTTTTCTTCTTTTTAACGGCAGTGTAAAGTTGCAGTGTGAGCCCCCCCCCACCCACCCCTCTCACCCCCACCTCCCCTCCACCAGTGTCCCCGATAGCGAGCGGCCCATTTGCTTCAGTGACGTCAGCAGAAGCACTCTCATCACTACACTCCCTCTGCCTCCTCCGGGGGAAAGCCGGGACGCAGACAGAAGCAGAGATTTATGCAAAGATAAGGCTGTGTGAGATATTATGAAAGATGGATTTTTGAACAAGGAAGGAAGGAAGGAAGGCAGTTGGGGGGGGGGAAAGAGAGGGAAAGATAAATGAAAAGGCAGACAGAGAAAAGAGGGTGTTCGAGATCTGCTGACTCAGCACTGTGTCAAAGGGAGCAGGGACACCGAGGATGTTACTTGTGTGTGTGTGAGAGGTCACGCCGACTCTAATAGGGGTCACTTGTGATAATCTGAAGGGCTTGCACAAACACACACACACACACACACACACACACACACACACACACACACACAGAGAGAGACCCACAAGGTCATCACACATGTGCTTCCTATCAGCTGCTGGTGTGGCGGACATAAAGATGATTAGTGGAGAGGCAGATTGCAGTGTGTGTGTGTGTGTGCGTGTGCGTGTGTGTGTGGTTTCCAGACAGATCCAAACAACCTATCACTAAAAAGTAAAAAGCCCCAGGGTGACACCCTCACCACATACTTCCTTATGCTGCTTCAGGCAGATAAACAAGTTTTCCCAACTCAAGAAAATTGGCTGCATCTGTGTGATCAATAGATGAAAGTTGTGTGTGTGTGTGTGTGTGTGTGTGTGTGTGTGTGTGTGTGTGTGTGTGTGTGTGTGTGTGTGTGTGTGTGTGTGTGTGTGTGTGTGTGTGGGGCCTTCCTGCTGGGCTCAGTAGACTCAGCCAACCAGAAACTTGCAGGGTAAAACTAGCTCACGAGACATTCTCCCAGTTCAGGGATCTATTTTTTTGGGTTATTGATTTTGGAGTGTCTGCTGACACGTTATTGATCTGATTTGTGCCTAAACCCCTCCTCAGAACAGCGATTGTCCAATCACAGCTCAGCGACCTTCACTCGGCCTGTCGAGCGTGGCGTTCTTTGAGCCGTTACAGAAACGTTCTCTCAGTCGAGCGCAGACCACCGCCGGGCCGCGTGACTGAACGAACGACCCGCCGCCCGGACGCCAACGGGCTGCGAGGCGCCGTGAAGCGCTCCTCATTCAAACTTAAAAAAAACAAGCGGTGAAGTTGTCGTAGAAAACTTTTTTTTTGACACAATCTAGCCAAAATCAACAGCTTGTGCTAACTGTGGTCGATCCTCCCTCCTCACTCGGCAGCGCATTGGTGAGGAGACGGAGTCCGGCCATGTGTGGAGGGCAGACTTTAGTGAAGCTCCTAATGTTCTATTCTATCTATCTATCTATCTATCTATCTCCCTCTCTCTCTCTCTATCCCCATCTCTCTACATCTCTCTACCTCTCCCCCCTCTCTCTATCTATCTATCTATCTATCTATCTACCTCTCTCTACCTCTCTCTCTCTCTCTCTAACTCTATCTCTCTAACTCTATCTCTCTCTATCTCTACCTCTCCCCCCTCTCTCTATCTATCCATCTACTATCTATCTCTCTATCTCTCTCTCTCTCTCTCTATCTCCCCCCCCCTCTCTCTCTATCTATCTACTATCTATCTATCTCTCTCTACCTCTACCTCTCCCCCCCCTCTCTCCCCCCACCTCTCCAAGTGTCCGGTCATGCAGGGCAACAAACTGACTAATGCCTCTACTATTTTCTTTCCTGCCGTTATGAGGTAATCTTGCTTCCCTCCTAGTGTTTGCTCAGCAGTAGCGCCCGTCTTCCTGAAGGGTTCTGCCTAAGAAAAGTCGTCTTCCTTCCTCCCACTAGTCTCTTCAAGTTTAATTAGCAGTACTGTAATTAGCTCCGCTGCTGCTACCACTCCATACAATTGCGTTTTAAAGGACTATAATTAGCTGTTTCACTGCATTTGACCTCCAGTTTAAAGTGGTTTAGTGGTCTAAAAAAAGTAATTCATTTCCAGGCTATAAACATGACTCCCTTTTTGTTCATGAATAAATAATGATAAATAGAATAATAATCAAAAAGAACATCAACGTTTCTACTCTAATGTACTGTATGCTTACCAGAGGCGCTAATGGCTCTCTATCAGGTAAGACCTCAGCATTATGTCACACCCACGTGTACACAAGATGACATTCATTCCTTAGGAATGTGATTTGTGATTGGCTTGAGAGGTAAATATAGACACAGGGGATTATAACAAATCAAACTGGGAGGATCAGGTGATTTCTTTTTTTTTTTTTTTTTTATTTCGGTAAATTACCGTTTTTCATTTTTTTTTTTGTTGATCTCAATGTTGCTCAACATAGAAGCACTGGAGTCTCCTGGATAAAAGAATAATATCAGAGGTTTATGTTCTGGCCATTAGTTTGATTATTTCCTGCCTGAGTACACGCACACCTATTCTAAATACTACAATACCCATAGGCCTCAGCCACCGTTTCTATGGAGACAGAGCTGCTTAATAAGACACTGCACCATAGTTGCTGAATTCTTGCAAAACTGACTGAATTCAAAAGTGTTTTAATGTTTGTACAAAGTGTTGATCTTGAGCTTTACTGGTTCTAGTTAATTTGAGTTTTTGTAGTCAAAGTTTTGAATCTTTTACTCTTTTTTTATTTAAAATTTTTTTTTTTTTTTTACACAGTTGCTGTCTTTTTGTACTTTTGTACCGTTTCATGCCCATCCAAGCCTTGGAAGTTGCTCCCAGCGCCATTCATTCAACATTGTAATATATTTTTATTTTCAGAACTCCAGTTGACTTAAAATGACTCGTACTTTTACCATTCAGGACCAAAACTGAATTCACTAGCCTCTAGCTGAGACAATAGAGCAAAGTCCCGTAAGGCTTCATGTCCACCCGATCCGGGGAGGCCGCTCCCCTCTGGAGACGTACCCCATCGAGGAATGCACCTGATTGGTCCCTGGTTCTCTGCCCGCCGTTTTTAAAATGGGGAAACAACACGGCGGCCTTACTAAGAAAAAAAAAAAACAACTCAACTTGCCATCTAAAGCAATCTACCAACGTCTATTTCTAACACTGGAGACGGCAAGAAGGGGCAAAGCTGAAGCTTGCTTCATTTTCGGAGTTCTTGCTACTAGATCGGCTAGTTTGACAGCTTGGTCCAAGTTTTGTGAGCCAGGAGGATGCACCACTACCTTTGCACGTCATGTTCCTTTCAATAGTGTACATGTCAGGAGAAAGAACTGCTCTAATACCCAGTGTGTGCGTGTGCGTGTGCGTGTGCGTGTGCGTGTGCGTGTTTGTGCGTGTTTGTGCGTGCATTAGTGTTTTAAATGATGACTCATGTTGCTTTAGTTGCCTCATTGACCTCACACTCATCCACCAGGAAGACACAACTGCTCCCATGAGAGCCGGAGCCCACACACTATCAGCCCTGTCACCTTGTAGGCATAGCTTCTCACACACACACACACACACGCACGCACGCACGCACACACACACACACACATGCACACACAAAATGTTTAAACATAGACATCTCTTTAACGCCGTCACTCTGTCACCCACCTAGCTTCTCTTTGTGGCTTTCACGCTTAGATTGGATTCAGAGGCTAAATGGTTGATTGCGTAAGAGAGGAGGAGAAATACTTCGTAGGAGAAAGAAGGAGGAGGAGGAGGAGGAGGAGGAGGAGGGGTAGGACGAGAAAAGATGAAGGGAGAGAATCCCAGGCTTGTGTGTGTGTGAACATGTGTCTGTGTCGGTCCACACGCCTGCTTCCTTGTGTGTCCTTTCTCCGCTTGCATAAGAGCTGCTTTCATTCAACACGGCTCGATCACGACTCATTCTTCTCGCGTGAGTCATCAGCGTTCAGTGGAACTCGGGCTCGCAGTCAGTTCTGTCGAATGTTCTGCGCGTGTGAAGTCAAGTCGAGCGCCGCAGCCAAAAGCCAATTCCCATGTGGACTCAACGGCCCCCCCTTCTGGAGATTACCCGTCTGCATTCCCTGTAAACAGTAGTTTGGATACTTTTAAAAATTTGACACTTTGAGCTCTTTTTTTTTTTTTTTTAAGACCCAGGTGGCCTCCTCCCTGCCGGCTGTGTGTACACGTTGGCAGGTCCAAAGAGGGCAGAGCGGGAACTGTTTCAACTTCCCAGATATCATGTAATGTGACGTCAGTAAGCTGCACACGGCACACTCGTGTTTGCCAACCGGGCTGGTCTGTGAAATTCTTTACTTTTTGTATTGATACCAAAGGGAGGAGAGATGAAAAAGATCTGAAGTCAGTGAGTTCAGCCTTTTCTGGGTAGAGTACGCACTTCTGTGTCGGCCTTGAGTTACCATTCATTACTTCCTTTGGGTAGAAAAATAAGAAAAACGTTGGAGTTATCGCATCACAATTTCTAGTAAATGCCTGTAAATGACAGTGTAGACTTTTAACTAACCAATCAGCCAACAGCTTTGACACCTTTATCTGGTCATTGATCTGCTGCTATGACGCCTTCAACTTGACTGCGAAGTCTTTACACAAGGTTTTGGAACATGGCTGCAGGGATTTGTTAACATTTAGACACAAAAAAAAAAAAACATTTCCCAAACTGCCGCCAAAAAAGTTGCTTTTATCTACAAAAAATGTAATTGTTTGCTGTAGCACTTCCCTGAAAAAAGCAGGGGTTGTCGAGCTAGACGTGGGGCGTCTGATAAGCCTTCGAAACTCAACGACTGTTACTCAGTGTATTCCATCTGTGGACTGTATATAAGAAGTGGACGTAGTCGCCATGATGTCACCCATTGGTTTTGTGGACGGCCGTTTTGAAGCCTCAAGTTCTGCGTTTAGGCCGACGCCATCTTGGATTACGTTTGTTGCCACCTTGGCTTTTTGCAAGCATTGAACAGACGGGACCATACTTGGAATGCGGAGTAGTGACGTAGATACGCTGTATAGCGGTAGCGACCTGTCAATCACAGTAAGCTCCGCCCCTAAAGCCTCCCCTGCTTTATGGTCTGTTTGACTCTAAGTGGGCCATAATTTACTAAATGAACATCATGCTGTATTTAAGAAGACTTGAAACTAGAGATTGAGACATAAACTCATGTCTACAATGTTTACTGAGGGAATAAATCAAGAGAGAAGTAGACTCATTTTCTCATAGACTTCTATACAATGAGTTAGAAAGAAACACGTTTGAGACACTTCAGCATTGACTTCATTTTTCAAAACTAGAGTTTGCCGCCTGATTGCACCTAAAAAGACATGCCCACCAATAGTAGGTTGAACCATTGAAAAGAAATAGCCCCTGATATATAACATATATGGAGAAGGGTGAACACGCACTCTTGGTCATATAGTGTAACTTAACCCTATTTTAGCAAGAAGAAGCCTAAACATCTGTCCCAATGTAATAAACATGGCCGGGTTTAAGCACTCATTTTAAACGTTTTTGCTTCTGTCAAGCGGGACTTAATTAGATCGTCACGCAGACACAATGTGTTTTTCAAAACGCTGCGGCAGTCTCCAGAGCTCCGACCTTGGCTTCTCCTCAACATAACATGACTACACGATGCAAAAAAAGAAAAGAAAAGAAAGAACAGAAAACCACTTCAGGTCAGTGCTGAGGCCATGGTGTTCGGTTACTAGGGAAACCACCAACTTGTGCACTTCTGAGAGAGAAAGACGTGGAAGGAGAGGAGGTGGAGAAAAAGAGGGTATGAGAGGGAGTAAGCTCGGTGAAAGCTGGATGCCGGTAGCTATGTATAGCTATGTTGAGGATGAAAGGGGCAGGGAGTAGCCAGGATCTACATGTATCAATAAAACATGAGGTTGTTCTCCGATATGCTAACATGAATTATTTGACAAGCCGACCTGCTTCTCTATCTCCCCCTCCTCCCTATTTCTGTACCCTCTCCTCTCTATTATTACATCTATTCTCAAAATCTGAATCTCCTCTCAGAGCAGCATCTTTTTTTTTTTCTTTCTTTCTTGGAGTCGTCTTCGCCGAATAATCTAGAGCTCAACGGGTTTCTGAGTCTCCCTCTGTGCCGAGTGCTTCTGCCCCTTTATAGATTCTCTCCTTTTTAACTATATCCATGCGTTTTGTGTGGGTTCTCTCAGCCTCCGCCTTTGTATCTGAGTCTGAGGGAGAGACGCAGGCTCACGTCAGATGGGCTTTTGATGAGATGGAGAGCAGTCGGCACACAAGATGAAGCAGAGAAAGAGCTTATGGAGTCTATGAGCTGCTTCTCATGCTGCATCTCCCCTTTTTCCTCTCTCTCTCTATCCGTGACCATCTGAGTCTAAGTTTCTCTGTCTTAACCTGGGTTTATTGCTAAAGTCATCACGTATTTCTCAATCTGTAAAGCTTCATTTTTTATTTTTTTTTCACCCTAAAACTTGAATTCGTAGTCATAAAGTCATAAAGGCATCTCGTCTCACCTCTTACGCTGTCATGTTCCTGAGAACACACATTTATTTCTCAGGGCGTTTCACTTACTTGTGTTCAAAGCTGAAAGAATCAGGGATGCAAAATAGTTTGTTACGCAGAACCTGTCTGAGAAGCCGTCACTGGAAACTGTTTGGAAAAGGGCCGGCGGGTGATTGGACGAACCATCTGTCAATCAAACTCTTGCCGAAGCCAGTCGGGAGCAGAGCGAAAGTTTTCTTTCCGTGTTCGGCAGCGTCGGGGCCCTTCAACCAAACCCCCCAAAGTCTGGGCCGATCTGTCCGATAGCTGTTAGGAACTCAACATGCTGGACACCTTGTCTGGGATAAAACGGTAAAGTCTTGCACTTGCTGTGTTTCCATCGTTGTCAAAGTTAAAGTTGCCGGCCTACTCGCATAAACTTCCCAACGGCTTAAGTTTGTTCTCAAAATGTGTAAGCTGGCTTTGTCCACAACGTCTAACATTTTTTTGGAAAAAGACTCTATAGATATATCACGAGTGTGTCAAACATCTGGGGTGACTTGGGGTGATCTGATCCCAAGTGGACAACTCTAACCGGGCCTTCGTCTGTCCTCATTGACGGACAAAGAGAACACATTTGCTTTCAATAACTAACCAAGACGGTGGGTTTTAATCCAAACTGAGTGTCTACGTGTTAAAATCTGACGTTACGCTCCATCGTGCTTTGGTCATTCACGATGGTCCGCTTCCTGTGGTCGTCTTGCGGTCTGGTTGCCGGTTGCGCGTCATTTGCCATCGAAGCAAATCTTCAAAAGTTGTTTGTTGGCATCCCTTGGCGTTCCCACCGCCGCCGCAGCCTAAAGGCTGTGCTCACATTCAGATACATGGGAGGCCGGCCATTTTCACTACAACGCCTGATTAGGTGGTAATGCAGCCTTTTTTATCACCTTCACCACCGCTTCTGCATGCGCCTCCCAATCCGTACCCCGACCTTTTACTTAAAAAAAAAAAAAAAAAAAATGTCTTCATCGTAAAAAAAAGTCTTAAATCAACGCTTGCCTTTTTGGGACTTTTCTGTCCACAGATGGGAGCGGAGTCCCCACATGTGACGGCACGAGCAAAGTTTTGTTCCCACAGCGAGAGCATACAGAAAGAAAAAAAAAAAAAAAGGACGAGAACCAAATCAAATTCTTTATGCCTTTTTAAACAGTCCCAGAGCCCTTGGAAACGTGTCAGTGCCGCTGAGTCCAACACACATGCCCACAAGCATATTTGTGCTCATAAATACACACACACACACACACACACACACACACACACACACACACACACACACACACACACACACACACACACAGTGCGGGCTGGTTCTCTGCCAGATCAGGGAATTGGCAAACTGGCAAATCTCTGATCATTTTAAGTCAGTTGGACAGAGACGGCCTTTAACGTTACGATGCTTTTGGGGAGCCTGAGGCCTGAGTTCCCAAAACTATGGCTGGTGGTCGAGACTTATTCCACTGCACTAAACACGAGGGACACCATGCAAGTTTGAGTCTTCAGAGAGAGAGACTCGCAGTTAAATCCCAAGCCCGGAGTTCAAGTTAAGTCTCCCAACGGTTTGGCTTGGCAACAGTGTTTCTGGAAATATTATTTCCTATTCAGTAATTGGTAAGCATATGTAGAAAGCAATTCTGACTCCCTCATAGCAAACCTCGGGTTTTAATTCTATTTTTCAATGGAAAAATCTTTTGTTGCATTATTTGCACCTGCAGATGAATCTAGAAATCCTCAAGAAGATATACTAACTGAAAAAGAATCGAAGCAAGCAAAGATTCAGAGGCCAAAAGTATTAGCTGGAGTGTGTATGGAAGTAATTAGTGGCAGATGGAGAATTACAGTATTGCCACTTATAGATTTAGGATAATGCTTAGCTTCTTACATCTCTATTATATATAACGGCTATAAAATCTGATTTACTAATGAGCAGAATTGTAATAAATAAACACAACTACAATTCAGTAAGTTTAATACAGCAAATGAAAACAGGGTAGCATCATTTGAGTAATAATGGAAGCCAACCTGTTTCATAACCTGCCCCACAATTTTGCAAACACCATCTGTCTGAAGAAGTAATGCACAAGAAGTTGGCACCGTCTGACACCTGTGCAGATGTGTTTTCCAGGTGCTTCTTCAGTTCAACGTAGTTGGAGTTCTTTCTCTCCACATTCTGTATACAATACAGTTATTCTCCTTAACCCCAGGTCTTTGAAGTCCTACAGTTCAAAGGATACAGCTGTTAATAAGGCGGCAAGCTCCGGATCTGAAAAGTGAAGCCAATGCTTCATGTCTTAAAGCTGCATTCTCTCTCCTGACCACCAGGGGGCGACTCCTCTGGTTGTGTAGAAGTCAAAGCTTCATGTGTTAAAGCTGCATTCTCTCTCCTGACCACCAGGGGCGACTCCTCTGGTTGTATAGAAGTCAAAGCTTCATGTGTTAAAGCTGCATTCTCTCCTGACCACCAGGGGCGACTCCTCTGGTTGTATAGAAGTCAAAGCTTCATGTGTTAAAGCTGCATTCTCTCTCCTGACCACCAGGGGCGACTCCTCTGGTTGTATAGAAGTCTATAGAAAATGACTCTACTTCTCTCTTGATTTATTCCCTCAGTAAACATTGTAAACATGAGTTTATGTCTCAATCTCTAGTTTCAAGTCTTCTTCAATACAGCATGATGTTCATTTAGTAAATTATGGTCCATTTAGAGTCAAACAGACCATAAAGCAGGGGATGCTTTAGGGGCGGGGCTACAAGGTGATTGACAGGTTGCTACTACGGCACTGTCTGTTTTTGTCTTCTCCATTCATGAAAGTTAATTGGAATGTTTTGGTCGCCTAAAAATGTCTTATTTAACGTTCCGTTGTTCTTAAGCTCCACCCTGTTGCGTCACTTCTGGTTTCAAAAAGCCAAAATGGCGACGGCCTAAATACTGAACTCGAGGCCGTCCACAAACCAATGGTTGACGTCCCGGTGACTACGTCCACTCCTTATATGCAGTCTGTGCTTATTATAGAGCTGGCATAAACACCGCTCAGACCATCACTGCTTACTTTATTATATTCATATGGATGAAGCCTCTTTCTCTGCGATCTGTGAATGAGTGAAGCTCTCCTCTAATATCTCAATATTGAGGTTCTCTCCAACAAAGCAGGCAGAATGTGAAGGGAGGCGGGGTTTGGAAAAAGAGCAGACACGCTGAGCAAACCTTCCCTGGAAAATGGGAAGTGAAGAGCTCCCCGCACCTGCTCGGTGACATCCGATTGGTCCAAACGAACAACAGAGCAGTGTTGAGTTTGTCGGGGAAAGTGAGAGAAGGCCCAAGTTTCTGTCAGCGGTGGGGGAAAATGTTCAAACGCAAAACAGACGTGTCAAAACGTCTGTAAAGGACAAGGAACGACATGATTCATCACAAGTTTTTAGCTTCAGATTTGATCTCATTAACATTTTCAAGGGCTTATTACATAATCATTTATTATATTGTGGCCGCCGAAAGGTTAATTCATTTATTTCTCACCGCTCCCTCTTTGCCGTTTGTCGTCCCTCGGCAGTTCTGTGTGTGCGCTACTCAAAAGGAGTCCTAATAAGTGACTGGAGGGGGAGGGGGAGGGGGGGAAGAGGGTGGGGGGTGACCAGCAGGAGAAAAGTTCATTTTTAAACATGGCCGCCCAGCCTGAGGTAACGTAGCAGGAGGAAGACGTGGGTTGAATCTTCCTCCCTGCTGGTGTCTCAGCACCAGAAACTGAACCCCCCGCCAGCTCTTTTGAGTTTTGCTGTTCTCCCGCCGACCTCTGACCCCTCCGCGGGAAGGCAAACAAGACGAGCGACAAGAAAAGACCATCTCGGAAACCTCCATTTATTATTTAATTATCACGTCGCCTTTTTTTTTTTTTATAAAACTCCTCGAGAGGTTAAGTGTCTGAGTGGAAGCCGTGCGCTGCATTTCAATAGAGACGTCCGTGTCGGTGATGAATCATATCATTCCTGGTTATTAGCCGTTGGCTAATGAGCGCGAGCTATCACCATCTGTCACAGAGCGTGGACGTGTTTCAGTCCATCGGGTCCTCGCAATTATCTCCATACAATTTGAAATAAGAGAAGATGGCCCTCAAACCAGCAACCTTACAGTTAGAAACCTACTTTTTTTTTTTTCATAACATATCAAGTATTTAATTTGGGGAATTATTGTGTCACTGTAACTTCAGCTTCACTCGCTCCACACACTTCTGATATTCGAGTACGTTTCAAGTTTAATGTCTGAGTCGGGAAACCTCCATTTGACCGAGCGTTGCCTTTTGTCTTTCTCGTCCCAGCGTTTCATCCAGTACCTGGCCTCCAGAAACACTCTGTTCAACCTCAACAACTTCCTGGATAAGGGAGCGCTGCAAGGTAACGGCACACGGACACCATGAGCTCTGTCAGCGTCTCAGTTAGTTTGTAAAGAAGCAGACGGGCCTCAAAGGCGTCTCACAACAAATACACTGTTTACAGGACGAACGGCAGACAACTTCCAGTTGTCTCATAACACACTCTGTATATTCTCTCCTCCTCCTCTCCTCTTCCTCTCCTCTTCCTCCTCCTCCTTCTCCTCCTCCTCCTCCTCCTCCTCTCCTCTTCTTCCGCTCCTCTTCCTCCTCTCCTCTTCCTCTCCTCTTCCTCTCCTCTTCCTCTCCTCTTCCTCTCCTCCTCCTCTCCTCTCCTCCTCCTCCTCCTCCTCTCCTCTTCCTCTCCTCTTCCTCTCCTCTTCCTCCTCCTCCTCCTCCTCCTCTCCTCTCCTCTCCTCCTCTCCTCTTCCTCTCCTCTTCCTCTCCTCTTCCTCCTCCTCCTCCTCCTCTCCTCTCCTCTCCTCTCCTCCTCTCCTCTTCCTCTCCTCTTCCTCTCCTCCTCCTCCTCCTCTCCTTTTCCTCTCCTCCTCCTCTCCTCCTCTCCTCTTCCTCTCCCAGGTTACGACATGTCAACCTTCATCAGACGATACAGCCGTTATCTGAACGAGAAGGCCATGTCCTACAGACTGGTGGCTGTGGATTTCACCAAGATGAAGAGAGGGTAGGGAGGAGACGCACACACACACACACACACACACACACACACACACACACACACACACACACACACACACACACACACACACACGAACAACCGCACTCATCTTGTCATACACCAGAGACTGTGTTGAGCTTTGGGCACTTAAGTTGGAGAATGGCAAAAGACAGAAGCTGACAGATTTTGGAAGAACTCTTATTTTGAGGACTATATATATATATATATATATATATATATATATATATATATATATATATATATATATATATGTATATGTATATATATATATATATATATATGTATATGTTACAGTAGAGTATTGTCTCAACCAGGCTAATGTCTTTATAAAAAGCTGAAGCTGAAATTTGTATCTGCCCAGTAACACTCTCTGTGTGGCTTGAGGTTGCTGCTGCAGGCTGAATAATACTAGAGATGTACTCGATCCCAATAACTGAACGTGCGTATCTGTCACCTCCGATACCAGCGCGTTTAAAAAGCAAACAAAAACAAAAAACCTTTATACATATATATATATATATATATATATATTCTGGGAGGCAATGTTTGTGTTTGTGTCAATGGAGTCTCGTGTCTTTGAAGAGAAAATAGATAACGGCTTCAGTTCCCCGTCAGCTGTGAGAATATCCTGAATATTCTGTACACTTAAACTGATATTGATCATATTTTTAGGTGTCTAAAGTACGAGAAGCGAGACTTTCACCGCGACTCGCCGCTGCTTTGCAGTACTGCGAAAAACTTTCTTTTTGTCCCGTTTTCTCCCGCTCATCATATCATCCCTCCGTTTTTTTAATGCCTCCATCCTGATTTGCATCAAACATTTGCACAAGATTCTCCCTCAACAAGGTGCCCGCTGCAATTGTGTGTGTTTTGGTTTTTTCTTCGTGCTTCTCCAGGATTGACGGCGTGATGCGTACCATGAACACAGAGAAGCTGATCAAGACGCTGCCCATCATTCAGAACCAGCTGGACGCTCTGCTGGATTTCCAGGTACTGTGTGTGTGTGTGTGTGTGTGTGTGTGTGTGTGTGTGTGTGTGTGTGTGTGTGTGTGTGTGTGTGTGTGTGTGTGTGTGTGTGTGTGTGTGTGTGTGTGTGTGTGTGTGTGTGTGTGTGTGTGTGTGTGTGTGTGTTGCATACATGTGTCTTTATGCGCGCTTGTCGAAGTTGTGGTCGATTCACTTTCCAATCAAAATGTAAATTGAAACAGTTTGCAAAGTGTGAAACCTCTCTTTATTGATGGAGTATAAGTGTGTGTGTGTGTGTGTGTGTGTGTGTGTGTGGAGAGAGAGAAGGGGATTGGGTGGGGATTTGCAGAAATTGGTGGGTGCATTGTGGTTTGTGCCAGCGAGCTTCAAAGAGAGATGCAGATGGATCGTTCTCCCACCTAAACTAAATTGACAGTTGCTCTGCTTGTGTGTGGAGATGTGTTCACTTCATGGAGAGAGAGGGGGAGGGAGGGAGGGAGGGAGGGAGGGAGGGAGAGCAGGGTAGAGGTGTGGTAGTATTCAGGGGAAAAAGATGTCTGAATGCGACGTTTTTTTTTTCTTTTTTGGAAAGATGTGATAGAGATGTCTCTCTCTCTCTCTCTCTCTCTCTCTCTCTCTCTCTCTCTCTCTCTCTCTCTCTCTCTCTCTCTCTCTCTCTCTCTCTCTCTCTCTCTCTCTCTCTCTCTCAGGCTAACCCTAATGAGCTGACCAACGGAGTGATAAACTCAGCCTTCATGCTGCTCTTCAAAGACTCCATAAGGCTGTTTGCTGCATACAATGAAGGGGTCATCAACCTATTGGGTAACACACACACACACACACACACACACACACAGAGAGAACACACACAATCGTCATAATGCTATTAGTTGCGATAAATAAACAGATGTGTACTCAGCTCTGCCTTTCAGCTACAAATATTTTCTTTTATTGAACAAATTATTGAACTAAACACAAAAGGCACCAATAAACAAAAATAACTGACGGTTACAGTTTCATGTGCAGTTTTCTACTAATACTCTCTTCCAACTAACTGTCTTTCACGATGTGTTTATCATTATGCTGACATCGCAATGATGATTAAAAAACAATTTATCGTGTAGCTATAACACACACACACACGCGCGCACACACACACACACACACACACACACACACACACACACTCTTCTAGGATGAACACAGCCAACACACTCGTGTCAGAAATGATGAGGTGTAAGTATAGCTACACTTTGTTTTGCGTGTACATACACATAATCACTCCTGGCAGATATGTACACACACACACACACACACACACACACACACACACACACACACACACAATGTGGTTTCATAACAGCAGAGTATGTTTTGACGTGCTGTCATGTAGCTGCTTCCTTTTGTCACCAATCAATCATGTAGTGATTCCTCCTTCCTTCCTTCCTTCCTGTCTTTCCTTCTCCTTTTTTAAAATCTATATTTCTCTTTTCTGTTTCTGAAGAGAAATACTTTGACATGAAGAAGAACCAGTGCAAAGATGCTCTGGACATCTACAAGAAATTTCTTTACAGGATGACGAAGCTGTCAGAGTTCCTCAAAGTGGCCGAGGTATGTTCACACACACACACACACACACACACACTCAAAAATACGTGTGCAAACACACATCAGGAATACGATTTTTCTAGCGTTGATTTAGTCAAATTTCACCCCCGAGCAACTCCTGTCTCAACGACCCTTTTTACCGCGTTTGTCGTCCCCACCACGTCACCTAAACACGCCTGCGTGCACACGCTCAACACACACCCTCAAGCCCGTCTCTGGGTCGGTGTGAAGACCCCACACTGCCGCAGCTTTCTGCTCACACAGCTACTGTACCGTGTGCAGACGGCAGTAACCGACTTGCCCTCACTGCCCTACATTTGCTGTGCAGACACTTACACACATACGTGTGTGTGTGTGTATATATATATATATAATGTATATGTATATGTATATGTATACACCCAAAATAACCAGAAGATGGAGGATGTGGTTTGGCGCTCCGTTAGCTCTGCTCCCCACACTCCTCCATCTAATCCTCTTCTCTCGCTCTCTTGCCCCTCTCCTCCTGACAAAGATGGATACTCGTGCGGCTCTCCTTCGCCCAGTGCCCACAGATCATCCCTCTCTCGCTCTCTCTCTCTCCCCCCCTCTCCTCTCGTGCCCTCTTTCTTCCCTCCCTCCTTTGTCTCAGCAGACTTGAAACAGGGAGAATCAGCTACTGTCACATACATTGGTGGTTCACATTCTCTGCATTATCAAGTAAATGGTCCCAAACAAACCCCTTTGTCGTTCTAATTAGATTTTAAGGAGCGCCCTAGAAAATAATGTGTGTTTCTTTAACGGACAAAACAATAGAGCTTAATTAAAAAAAAACACACTTTTCTAAAGCTTAACACTGATCTGGAATCTATTTGCTAAAAGTATTGCACGCTACACGCGGCCTTGAGCTTTTCTACCGCCCACCGGTCTGCCCACAATTTGGACTCTTGTCTTAATGGTCATTGTCCAATAATTTGATACTTGAAATAAAAAAAAAATTATCCATTTGTTTTGAATTTAGATGGACCTTTCCCCCCCAAAAACGAGTGTAGAACATGTTTCATCCTCCAGAGATACAAAAATCAAAGCACATTATGGCAGATGGATATGATTTAAAAAATCAAATTGATTCGGCAATTCGTCCGTTAGCAGCTGTAACGGGTGTGTGAGGGCAGAACACACACAGAGGCTGCACTCTCTCGTTACGGAGCGAATCGGTGTTTTCTGCTATATTAATGCCCTGAATGTCGCATCGAGGACCGTCAAAAGAATTGTGAATATTTTTTCTGCCGATGAATCCGACGATAACGGCGTGTTTAACAACCGCGGTCATGTTTTTAAAAGTCCAGGACTTAATGTTCTTTATCTGCGTCCCGAAGAGTCACACAAATGTTTACCTGTCTGAGTGGTTTTGGAGACTATTTTTGCACAGTCGTCCTATCTATCTATCTATTTATTTATTTATTTATTTCAAATAAATGTGTTTTGGTGTTGTCACAGCATTAATCACCAGTCGCCATCGCCCGCCTTCCCTCATTGGTCAGACACATTTATCCCCGTCCAATCACCATCGTCATTCACTGTGCGGATTGGTCGGCTCCTCGGCCAATCCAGATGTCGCAAAACTTTTCCTTGTTTATTTCTGTTGTCGTTTATGTTGACACTGCCACTGCATGAAGTAATGATTCCCCTGTTTTTTTTTTTTCTTTTTCTCATCTTCTTTTTTTTTTACAAATGGACCCTGCTCTTCTTCTCCATTTTATCCCCCCTACCTTTCTCCCTTTTTCCCTTTTTTTTTTTTTTTTTTTTTTTTTTTTTTTTGGTTTGTTTGTTTTGTTTTTGACGACAGCAAGTTGGAATAGATCAGGGTGACATCCCAGATCTCTCACAGGTCAGTATACATCTCACCTTCCACTTCCTCTTCACTTTCTATTTCTGATTCTCGCTCCTTTTCTCGCCTTTTTCTTTTTTTTCTCTTCTGGCTTTTCCTTCTGTGGTTTCATCGCCTTCATTCTTCCGTCAACCCCACATATACGTGTGTTCCCCCTCCTAACAATGGTTCACTCATTCGCTCTGCTTCACTCTCCACACACTTCATTTTTTTTTAATTTCAAACCACCATCTCGTCGGACCCGATCTTAGTCGAGGCCACTCCCCTTTGGTTTGATTGATTTTTCCTGCTTTCTCTTTCACTTCTAAACACTCATTATAGATCCATCGACAGGCTGAGGTATGTTAAGTTGGCCCGCTTATCCACTGCACCATCAGCAGGCCTCCTGCAGGTTTCATCACGTGGGTTTGAAACCCCGAGCCCAGACCTTGGATCTACAAAAAAAAAATAATGATGATTGAAACAACAAAGGGCTTGAATAACAACACGGCACCGCTACAAGGGAATAAACTACATTTCTGTTTTTAATCGTCAAGGATAAATTTGCCTTTTTTTTTTTTCATCTATTTTCTTATTGTGAATTCAAAGGAATCATTTCAAGCTCTGGTTTTCATCCTCCTAATGGTTTATGGGAGGAGCTGAAAGAGACTCCAGATATCCACAGCAGAGAGATTGTATATTTTAATCAGCCATTTACAATTCAGCTTCAAGCAATACTTCACACACAAAATGACAATTTGTATATCAATTACTCTCTTCATGCTACCTTGAATTCTTTGAGAAAACACTGGCACATTTTGTGGGTGAAGTATTAAAACTATGAGCTGTCTGGGTTAGTGTTGAAAGGATTTGTTGGATTATTCAATGGACAGAAAAACGTATATCAACAATAAGGCTGTAACTTATGATTATTGTCATTTCTCTAGAAGTCGTTCGATCTATAAAATGTCACAATTTCCTAAAGCCCTAGGTGACGTCTTCTTTTGTTTAACAAACAGTCCAGAATCCTAATATATTCAGCATTACAATGATTTAAAACAGAAAGAAAATGAGGTTTGCTGCTTTTTTTTTCTATTTTCTATCATTGTCGAGTGAAACTGTTGAGTTCTTTGATGATTTGATTAGCGTTTTTTTAGACCGGACACAGACTTTTTAAAACTGGAATTACGCTTCTCCGAAGATGCATGTACACCAGCTGTGAGCCTCCGTGCAGAACAGGGTGTTCTGGGTAAACGAGGCTCCGGGGGAAACGTTATACAAGCTGCACATACAAGTGGAAAAAAAAAAAAGTGCATGTTTGGCCTTCACCAACCTGGAGATCCACATTAACACGGTTTCTTCTCCATCGTCTCCGCGGTGCTTCAGAACAAAGAGTACCCGAGTACCAACAGGCAGCCTGAGTTCAGCTCTGATAATGAAAATAATCATAAGTTACAGCCCTGGTTAGTTTTACAGTCTACTGAACTACGGCTACTTTTTGCCACGTACTTCTATTGAAAAGTTGGCGCCGTGTAGATCTGAACCCACGGATCTCACTGTAACTCCACACGGCCTCCGTGAACCGTAGTCCTGCTTTACTAGAAGAATCCTCGGTGTACAGCTGGAAGCTAAAAGTTAACAGCATGTGGAATGTGGACTGACTGTGTGGGTGTTGAACTCATGAAGTAAAACTGCAAAGTTAAATGGACGTTTCTCTTCTCCCCCCTCCCCCCCTCCCTCCGTCTGTCGCAGAAAACAAAAGGATCATACATTGTAGGTGGTGGGTTGCATACTGTACTGCTTACCCCCCCTCCAACCTGCTGACCCCCCCCCCACCCACCCCACCCTCCTGCATGAACACCCTGTACGCGTACGTACATACGTACGTGTGTGTGTGTGCGCGTGCAAACACGCACACGTTTACGCCTCACACACTCGCAGGCATGCTCTTGTTTTGGTGCAGAGGACAATAAGTGTGTGTGTGTGTGTGTCGGCCTCAGGTGGTTTGCTTGTAGCTCTCAAACAAACAGACACACACACACACACTGAGCTCCGGCACGACAAGCAAAAAGGCCGTGAAACCTCATGAATATAAAATAAAATGAGGCTTCACCTCTCCGCCCCTTCCATCTACATCCGCATGACAGAATCCTTTTTAAATCCCACCCTCCTGCTCAGATGTTGTTTACCTCATACCTGTCACGCACAACATCGTTGCTTTCAACATGCGTGGAGGCTCTTTAATAGAGAGCGACTCGAGCGTTACCGCGTAATCATTGTTAAAGAAAAGGAGAGAGGAGAAAAGGGGGGAGGAGGAGAGGGAGGGGGCTTCTTTCTACGTCTCCCTGCTTTAAAACGTCTTTAGCTCAGAGTTACGCTCACAATATGTCAAACTGAAAGGTGTGTGTGTGTGTGTGTGTGTGTGTGTGTGTGTGTGTGTGTGTGTGTGTGTGTGTGTGTGTGTGTGTGTGTGTGTGTGTGCGTCTAATATTGACTGAGCACACACGAGGTCCTCCTCACCTATTCAGACCCCGCTGACAGCTAAAGATGGTTTCTTTCTCTCCTCGCCGTTTCTTTCGCAACGGCTGGCCAAGAAGCCGCCGTGGATCCACAAAGCCCCCCCCCCCTCTGTCCCCCCCCCAAAAAAACACTCCCAAAACGTGTGTGTGTGCACGTCTACAGCCCCGACCGACGGCTCACTTCACATTCTTGCGGATGGAGAGGCAGACATGACGTTGTCATATTTTCTCAGCGGAGGAATTTCCCCTCCTCCTCCTCCTCCTCCTCCTCCTCAGCCAAAAGCCCGCTGCACTATTTCTTCTCCCCGCGTGTTAACTTTTAGAAAGACCCACTTAATAATGCAGCCGTCTCGCTCGCTTTTCTTCTCCTTCTCCCCCCTCCTGTTTTTAACGAGGCCCCTAACGAGCGCCGAAGTCGTGTTTTGCAACGTGAACGATCGGAGGTGAGATTCTGCAGCGGAGTATTTTTTTTGTTTTCCGCGGTCGCGTAGCAACAATCCCCCAAGTAACCCGATCACTAAGTTGTACTCCGGAGCGCCGGCGCTCAAATTTAATGCAGCTGCCTCCGTTGCCATCGTACAACAAAAGAGCGTCTGAGAGAAACTCTTGGCCTCGCTCCTCTTCTCTCTGGACGGAGGAGCTCATAAAAAAACATTAAGAGTTTAATGCCGATCCTCTCGCGGAGCACATGTGCGGAGACGTGGATAAACGAGAGGCCGCCCGAGGGCGCGCCCTGGCACTCGAGAGGCCCGACGCAGCCAAACCAAACCGAACCGTCGCCCTCCGCTCATGTGAAGACGTGGTGCAACCGCTCTCCACCTTTTTCCTCCTGCTCTTTGTTTTTCTTTCAACCTCCTCTTTTGTTCTCCCTCTCTCTCTCTCTCTCCCTCTCTCTCTCTCCTTCTCTCCTTTGAGTCTCCCGCTAACCGTGTGAGTGTTTGCTGCATGTTGCCATGGCTATTCTTGGAGCCTGATGCACTCTGTTACCTTCCTGTGAGACCAACTAACTCTGGGTGCTGTGTGGGGGTGTGTGTGTGTGTGTGTGTGTGTGTGTGTTACTGTATGTGAAGGTCGTTTTTTTATATGGGCATATGAGAGAGAAAGAAAGTTAGAAAAGGATTCTCCAAAAGTTTCCAAAATTTCTTTCTCCTTTTCTCATGTTGCTTTCTCGCGGTCTCTCTCTCTCCCAGGCCCCCAGCAGCCTCCTGGAGGCTCTGGAGCAGCACCTGGCCTCTCTGGAGGGCAAGAAGACCAAGGAGCTGAACGCCGACACCAGGTAGACGGCGCAATCAAACCCCCCCTTTTTTTTAAAGATGCATTAAAAGTGTCCAAAGTAGTATTAAAATGGCTGCCTAAATCTGTCTCCATAATGCCCCCTTTGCAGAGCGTCCACCCTGTCCAGCGCCGTCTCAACTCTGTCCACCACCGGCATGTCCTTCAGCCGCATGGACGAGAAGGAGAAGCAGCAGGCCCTGGAGGAGGAGCAGGCCCGACTGCAGGCGCTGAAGGTAACAGCTTTTCTACTTTTAATGACAAATCACCTCTGAATGTGACTCGGTGCTGCGGCAGCAGGTGGAATAGTTACTGCTGTCGCCCTTCCCTCTCCCAAGGTTGTTATACACCAGGGGCGGGACCAATGTAACGGCACCAGAATGCAAAATATCTCACATCAAAGCTATTAATACCGGCAGCATGTGAATTTGCGACAGTTGCAAAAAAAAAAAATTGAATAAAAGGTTTGTGCAGGCAGAGGACCAACGACCAGGATCCTGTTGCCCCAGAGCAGCGTCTGGCAGTCCGTCTGGGGTCAAGATATTTTATTCAGTTTCCTTTTAGCGAAATGCCCCGAATGAGTTTAAGTTGCCTCTGGTAAACCGTTACGCAGATATATGTCTCGGGCTTTTATTGTGAAAGGTAAGAGCGGAAGTGGTGGATCTGGTTTGCGTTGCTTTTGTCAAAGTTGAAAGGAGTAATGAGGTTTTGCAGTCTTGGTTCGTTCTACGGGGCCTCCCTGTTGTACAGTATGAGTGTACGCTTATAAAAATGTCCGTTCCACACGGAGTTTATGATTGACTGATGCCTTTTATTTGCGGCACGAAAGCTCAGAGAAATATAATTTGTCGCTTTATCGCTACGTAATATTGACGTTCTGTGTGAAAGAAAAACAAAAAACAACAACAATTGGAAATAAACATATTGACATTTACACATTTAAATGCCTTTACACTGATTCAAGCCACTCTGGATGCATTATTATCCATATCCATTTCCCTTTTATGATTATCAATGTAAGTGTTGTCACGCAGCCCCCCCCTCAAAAGGCTTTCTATAACTTCACACATGTAGTAGTGATCCCCCATCACCTGTAAATGGACCTGAATGTGAAGAATCCGTGCACTGGCCCTTTAACATGCATTCTTCCTCATTCAGAGAGGAAGTCCACATGCAGATCACACGCTAATGCCTGGAACACCACATCCAATGTAGTAGAAGATACATTTTAACAAAGAACAGAAATCCACGACCACATAGTTTGTCCCTGTCCAGCATGTTTCCCTTGTTTAACTTTAATACAACTAAAACTACAACTGCTTTTAACTTTAACTGCACGTCTGTGTAAATATTCTGGCCGTATGTTTTTAGTTTTTTTTTTTTTCTGTTTGCACGGCGCGTACGCTCTCAGAGGGCGACGGAGAACCAAAGTCTAGGAAAATGATGTTAATTATTAAAATGTTTCATAGCGGTCGGCCGATAAAGCACCTTGTATTGTCCTTTTTAATACATCATTTTTAAGTTTTATTTCGTGTAATTTTAATGTTGAATTTACATAATTTTGTCATGAAATTTGGAACTTAAGGAAACTAGATTGGATGCACAAAATTCAAACGTTGCTCGCACAAAAAGTAGACATCAAACTCTTTATGAACTCGTTCTATAATTAAAGCTTCTCGCCGGGACAAGGTGAGGACAAGGACTTGAATAAAAGTGAGAATGTGTAACCGCAGTCCTTGACATAGACTGAAGACCGAGCTGCGACTGAGCCACGATTCCATTTTAAATCTGCAGCAGCCACATAACACCTGAGCCCTGAAAAAATAAAATTGCTGTTGCTGATAGATTGCCCGGCAACTTTGCCGTTTGCCGAACTCCAGTTGAGGATAAAGGCCAGGAGTCTCGGCGGCGAGCCGAGCGATAGAAAGTCAAGTGTAAAATGTGTTGACATTTTCCTGCTCCGGCCCTGGGGGGTCCTGCCTTACAGCAAACTGTAATTGAGCAAGAGCAGTGAAGCTCCAGAAAACGGGCGCACAGCGACTCAGCACAAGTGTGTGTGTGTGTGTGTGTGTGTGTGTGTGTGTGTGTGTGTGTTTGTCTGTGTGTGTGTGTGCACACATGTTAAACGTGCTTACATCCTGGTAGAGAAGATACAGTATGTGTCTAGCAGTGTTGCCCGTGTCTTTGTGAGCTTTGGTGTGTGTGTGTGTGTGTGTGTGCGCGTGCATCTCCGGGCAGCTTTGTGTGCGCCCACGCCAGTGTGTGTTTGTTTTCTGCGTGCGGGTTGATTGGATTTTTAGCACGCTGTTTACTCCGTGCCCTTGGTTGCCCTGCTTCTGCCAAGGTCCACTGATTACCTCTGGGTTGAGTCTGAAAGGAGGAGGCGAGATAAAGTGAGCGCCGGACATAACCGAGCGAGGTGGGGGGGGGGGGGTCGTCCAGATACTCCAGTCCAGCTGTCCGCACGCTCTGGAGTCCATAAGGACTCGACACACACACACACACACACGTCACTAAAAAAAACCCACAAAAAACACTCAGTTACTGTCCAGCTGGAGCCTCAACCCAAACAATAACATCAGCTCCCATTTGTTCCTCGCTACACCGTCCGAATACGAATGAAGAGGACTCGGGCCCCGGCTGAGGCGGCTACGGCAGGAGATCCTGTTCATTAATCTGCTCCGAGTCCAAACTCTTTTTAAAAGGTGGACGAGGTCAATCGGAGCGTTCCCATACCTTTTACTAAAGTTTGGGTTTAGAACTGAATTAAATCAGCTGGGTGTCCCATGTCTAAATAAATTGGACAAAAAGGCAAAGTGAGTGGTTCTCCGTTCCCTCCGTGGCCGTCCATACCAAGCGGCTACGCTTTTGTTACACTGTAAGTAGCTTTCCTTGTCTACCACATCGTACATATTCAGTTTACTAGAGTAAGTTCCCCCATGATGAGACACACGTATTGATCCCTGTGGAGGAATCGGGCCGCTGCAGCAGCAAACGTAATGAGATCCAGCAGGAAATAAAAGCAGATGGCGCAAGAAATAAGCAGTAAACACAGCAAGAGTCATCAAATCAATCAATAAAACGATAACATTTAATTTAGTCACTTATTAGATTATATATATATATATATATATAAAAAGGGAAGGCAGCTTGAACATGTTTTATCAACTATGAAGAAACGGTATAGGTTCCTTATAATATATTTTATTCATGATCACACTCACTGTCATTTCACACAATGTGAAAATGTGTTGTTAGACAGCATCGTTTAATGTTACAGTGATGGGATTTCCTCGCTGTTATCAGCATGCATCAAAAATGACACTGACGCTAATAAATGATAACTGCAAATGTGTCGGAGCACCTTTAAAAGTACAGGAGGGAGGATTTTGGATCGGCAGGTAAATTAACTTCGGGGCAGTTTAACTGTGTCTCCCAGGTGGGAGCAGTCTGAGACTTTAAAATGTTTGCTTTACGGCGAACATCAGCTGAATGACATTGCGTGTGCCGGGGTAAACAGGAAGTAGATTAGTTGCTTGGTTACAGAAAATACAACAGTATTATTATTTTAATAGTAAAAGATTGTGCTTGATACTTAAGATCTTACTCTGTAATCTTCCTTTTATATATGTATTCAAACAGACAAAATGGTTTCTGTTCTCACAATGGAGAGCATTTATGCTTTTGTTCGTTTACAGTTTCTTTGTGAACAAGTTGTGCGGCGCAAAATAAGCATCGATAACAAAAGGAAAGACCTCTGTTTCGTGTCCATCGCTCCCTCAAAGGGCTGATTATGGAGAAAGCTCCAATAACAGCTAGCTTCCTCGGCATGCCGGCAGTAGTAGCATTATGAAAGGCCGAATTTAACTGTACAATTTAACAGCTGCTAGTTTAGACAACAAGGTCAGCAACGACTGCAATTTGTTATCCACGTTAAATTAACCACTGGCAGTCGATCGGTAATCGAGGCTGCTGTTTTGTTGTTGAAGTCTATGTCATAGTTGTTTTTCAAAGGTCCCCGGTTTCCCTGGAGTTTTCAAACTAACAGGCCGTCGGCAGCCCGTTTTTTAAAAAAATGTTAAATAATTAATTAATCACCGTGAATCACCTGAAAACGATGCAAAATTCAAAAGCGATTGCTTTGTTTGTGTTCTCGACGCTGTGTCGGCGTAGCTTCAGCGGGTTGTGTGTCCGTCTGTCACCGGACAGAACGACGGTCTACATGTCTCAGCAGGACGGGGTCAGATCCGCTCGGAGAGGCTTTTAGCGTCGCAGCAAATCAGTGCCGGAGAGCTTTTTGGTCACGAGAAAAACGATTTGATTAGTCCTCAAGTTCTCCCAGCTAATTCCTCCGTCATTATATATACTGTGTACGCAGAATCCCACAACACCGGGCAACCTTGGCAGAAAACAAAACAATAAACGGACAAATTCAATTTGGATGCAAGCCTGGCTTTTAGTCTTAAATCTAAAGCCAAGAATGATCTGAATACCACCAAAGGATACACATTCTCACAGCCTCCCCTCTATGCTTGTACTCATAACGACGTGACATTATCTTAACACAGGAAGTCACATGAGGACAGCACACCTTTAAAGGGCGTATGCACTGAGAGAACGTGTTAGTCATATATTATATAGAGTTTACTGGAAACAAAAGTCTTATTCTTTTCCAATGGGAAGTGACTGTTTAACCAATGTTTTCCTGTGTGTGTGTGTGTGTGTGTGTGTGTGTGTGTGTGTGTGTGTGTTTTTTCCAGGACCTGCGCCTGAAGGAGGTGGGCATACAGACTCCTCCCTCTGCCTCCCCCAGCAGCCAGTCGATAGGCGGCGGCATCAACAACAACAACCACATCACACAAACCCCAGAGCTGTTCACCTCCACGCTGTCTGCCAACAGGTACACACACACTAACAGACACACACACACACACACACACCTGTTAGTCCTGTTATATTGTTGACATATTGACTAATGAGTACATGTGGATAAATAGATACTTATATAGTTAAATACGTCCTCTGACTGTTTCCCAGTAAATCCACAAGACAAGTTTTTTGCTTTTAACGTGTCATTATGAAGTAAATGATGGTTGCACAATGTAACAGCTATTGAATAATTATACAATCAGCGTTTAGTTTGGTTCCCCATAAGCCTTTCACGATTAAATTGTGTCTGCCGGCGGGTCGTGATCTCCATTTACAGCACAGAAGAAGTGTGTCACCCATTACGCAACTAAAACAGGAAGAAAGGTGGTGCTTTTGTTCTCCTCCAGTAGCTGTCCCCAGTTAAAGAGTATCAATATGAGTTATTGAATGAATCAAAAGTACTTGTGGAAAACAAAATGCATCCTTGTGTCCTTTTCCAATAATAAAGTAGCTAGCACCAGCTCCAGAAGTGGCTAAAAGTCGTACGCTCATTTGCATATCGGTGATGTCGCCGCACATTTATTTGCATAAAGCATTGGGAATTAATTACAATACAATATATTTTGAATATTGAATGTTTTTTTCACCCGGTGGTCTGAATAAGTCGCTAAATGCGTCGCTAGTAGTAGGCTAGCGATCCAGTTGTGATGACGACATCGCAAACAATAATACCGCTTGGAAATGTTAGGGGGGGCGAGGGGGGGGCACTTAAAGTATAGAGAGGTATTTACAGACTGTAAACGCATTGAATGGCCATTGCAGAGTCATAAATATTATCAAATGCAGTTGGGGTTCATTAAATTCCTTAATATTATAATTGGAAAAATGTGAAAAGCTTATTTCCAGTATGGTTCTGTTAAATTGGGGAAATGGGAAGATGACAGCAGGACGCATGAATGGCAGTTATTATCTACGAACCTAAGCCTTTTTTTTTTTTTTAAAAAGTGTACTGGATGAAAAGAAAAAGCCTCTGCGGGCTGTTTTAGATTTCCCCAACAGAACCAGCCCTCGCATCACACCAGAGCCTGATTCCAGCTGTAGCAGAGCAACAATGAGGCCGTTTGTTCTCCGTAATCAGAACCCACTTTCTACTCCACATGCACACACCGTTACACGCTCCGAGTTTACTGCTCCAAACTGTTTTATTGCCCCGCGGAAGTTATTTACAGCCCTTCAGAGAGCGAGGATTAATCTCAATCTGTGACAAACGCATATTTTTAGTGGTGACTTTAGCCATTTAGACGCTATTGATTAAATATTAATGCCCCGTCTCCGTCTGTCTTTCCGTACCTCTCTGTTCTGTTTCTCTTCATCTTCCGGCTGACTTCTTCGCTTTCCGTCGTTCATCTCTTTCTCCCATTTTCTCTTCTCTCTCTCTCTCTCTCTCTCTCTCTCTCTCTCTCTCTCTCTCTCTCTCTCTCCTCAGCGTGCCCAATCTGAACAGCGACCTGTTTGATCTTCAGCCGGCCTTCATCCCCGCTGTGCAGAGCAATCCTTCAATCTCCACCGCCAACAGTGCCTGGGGAGGTGCGCTACCCACACACACACACACACACACACACACCTGCAGGTGCATGTATGCAAATAAGAAAGACACCTACTTACATGCACACAGACTGATCAATTTATGTGAGTGTTTTACATTCTGGGTATTGTTCTCCCTCCGGCCAGTCATCACTTTTTCTGCCCATCCATCTGTCTTTTTATGTCAACCATCCATCCTCCCATCACCATTCCCTCCTTTCCCTTCAGAAACTAATGTTGCATGACCCAGCCGGTGTCTTGCGTAGACACACATTTAAAACGAGTTTCACGGGGCGCCGGTGTTTACACTGCGAGCACTCGCAGTATTTTTGTGATAACGACTCCTGTAACCATCGTGAGCAGCTCGAGGAAATGTCTGCCGAGATCCAGCCGGCCCCTCATGTCGTTCTCTCGTTTGTCGATCGGGGGGAAATTGTGGCTGCGGCAGAAATGCTGAGCAACAGCATTGACTTTCACATATTAGCTTTGCTGTACAGTATATATACCCCCTCTCCCTCTCCCTCCCCCTCCCCCTGTCCCTCCTCCTGTTTTTGAATATAAGTTGACATTTCAGTTCAAAATCAGCGCATCAAAAAGTAGCACAAAGATGAGTCTAGAAGCACTGTTAGCGCAGAGTATTACAGGATTTATGACAGAGGATTAAGCTGAAGCCGTTTATATAAAGAGTTTGGCCAGACTTCAGAGTCAGAGCTGCTTCTTAGCTCAAATATCAGCCCGTTACGCTATCAGTGGCTCTGACACAGGAGCCGGGATAACGATCCCCTGTGCTTTTCTCAAGAACAACACAAAGGATGCTCACTCCAGTAAACGCCACCGGCTATAAACGTCGGAAATGTTGATGTTTTAAGGGAATAGTTTGCCAGAGAGCAAATTCAGCATATTTCCCCCCCAAAAAAATGTCAGAGAGTTGGGCGAGAAGATTAATGCAACTCTCGCTTGAAGCCACAGATAGCGGCCGGTTAGCCTAGCTTAGCACAAAGACTGGAAACGAGGGGAAACGGTTTAGCCTGAATTCACCTATCAGCTCTTCAAAAGGTCACCAATTAGCACGTTTTATCCGTGCTTGTTTGATGTAAAGTGGAAAACAGGAATTTGCCATTTTACGGGGTAGTTTGGTACACAGCCCCTCCATAAAATGTTGTTTGCATACAAATGAAACAAACCATGTATAACGTGTTAATTCGTGAGCTTTAGAGGTGCCGTTTCAGGAGTTGTTTGACAGCGCCAGGCTAGTTGTTTCCCCCCTGTTTCCAGTCTTTGTGCTAAGCTAGGCTAACTGGCTGCATGCTGTAGCTTTATATTTAACAGGCATGAGATTTGGTTTCAATCCTCTCATCTAACTCTGCATGGAGATGCTAGTTGGGTCACAAAAGGAAATTGTGATTTCACACCTGCCATGTTTAATCTCTATCAATTCTAGATGATGTTTATGCATCGCTGTCTACGTTTACATGCACAAGATGTTCCGCTTTTTTGCCCTCATTCCGTAAAAGACAATATTCCTACTGAGCTGTTAACATGGCTGCTAAAAAAGGAATATTCCCCATATCATGCGGCAGTATACATCCTCGGATTGATGTAAAACACACCCATGACGTACTGTACGTCCGACAGCTACGCCCTTTGAATAACTTAAATTCCCCTCATAATATGTACAATTAATCTGAAAATGCAACATTCAGAATATGGCCTAATTTAAAAGGAATATGCTGTTTACATGATCCATAGATGGAGAGTGTGCCTGTGAACGTAGTCGGTGTTATGTTTCCTGAAAGGTTACTTGTAACAACAGACTGTCGTCGTGTATTCTGGTTTCGTGGACTCCACAAAGACAACGGCTCTCCGGGGCTTCGAGCCCTTAATCCCCAACAGGGATGTGGATGGAGACAAAAACACAAAAGGTGCATCGGCGGATTTTCTCGTGCACAGGCTTAGCTGCTCCCCCTCTGAAAGCCTGACATTCCCGACAGCCTGCACAGAATCCCAAGTTACTAAGCAACAACAATGGCAGCACTCCGGAGACTGTAACGTCCACGTTCTTTATCTAATTGGATTAGTTTAGCGGGGAGGTGGTGGAAAGCCACGGTTTCCAAACAGGCTAAAAAAAAAAAAAACCCTACAATCTGATGTTTCTATCTGCAGCTCTCTTAAATCTGTGTCAGATAGTCCCGGCTGTGATCCGGTGCAGCTCAAACACCCAAACGCCGTGTTTTTTTTTTTCACATCCACATCTAACTGCATCCCTCAGGATTGGAGAACCAGCCTCCGCAGCAGACCGCCGCAGCCATGACTGTAGATTTCGATGCCGTGTTTGGGAATAAGGCCGCCGCGCCCAGTAACAACGGCCCTCAACCTGCAGCCGGTAAAGCCAGCTCTGAAGACTAAAACCAAAAAAAAAAGCTTTTGACTCTGCTGTGCAGCACCGGCGTAGCATTGAACTAACCCTCTGACTAGCTCCAGCTACTTGGGCGGGTGTTGGTGGCTTCACTAGCTCTGTCACATTATACATCTTACACATAGTCTCTAATGCTGTAACGACAGTAACCCCTAATCCCAGAGACCAGGGATCAGTTCACTTTAAGTTCAGAAAAGAACATTTGTAGGTATTTATTAAGAGCTAATCTGCTTCTTCAGGACTGTGTGAGTGTCATTTGATTAGATATAAGTGACAACATAAGATAACGAAACCACAACTGTGATCGGGTTTTGATTTAGATATTGCTAAATTATTATTGGTACATGGAAATGAAGAGCCCCGCCCACTTTCGGGCCTTTTTAAAGATTACTCATGGAAATGTAGAGGCCCGCCCACTTTAGGGCCTTTTTAAAGATTACTCATGGAAATGTAGAGCCCCGCCCACTTTAGGGCCTTTTTAAAGATTACTCATGGAAATGTAGAGCCCCGCCCACTTTAGGGCCTTTTTTAAAGATTACTCATGGAAATGTAGAGCCCCGCCCACTTTAGGGCCTTTTTTAAAGATTACTCATTGGACTAAACGTTAACTGATCCCAGCTCTTGATTTCCCTTCCGTAAATCCTCTTTTCTTTGAGGGTTCCTACACAGATCTACAAATTCTACAAATATGGGCAATGAAACAAATCTTTTTCCAGTTTATTTAGTGCTGTCAAGTCTTTTCAAGTCGGAGTTCTCGCCAGTATTATAATGTCATAACAGCATTCTGAATAAAGCAGAGCGATAGTTGCCAGGTATTTCCTGTAAATCTTTTGGCTTACATCGTTTAATCCATTGAGGAAAATAACATCTCACAACAGACGATGTGAAGGAACCCTCTCTCCACCACCACCGCGCCTCTTGTTGTGGTTTCCTGCCTGTTATGGTAACAGCTTCACAACCGATGGCTCTTAAGCGTCGCAGGTCTGGGACTTTGGCTCCGAGCTCTCTCATTGGCTGACTTTCCTTTTTAACCTCTGAGCAACTGACACCATCAATCTGTGCACTCCTCAACCCGCCCGCGTCCCGAGACTAAAAAAGCCTTGTAAAGCGAATTCCTCTGTGTCTATTAAACGTAACCATTAGAAGCACAGCCGCACCGTTGCCCTGGGAGACGCGTTCCATCGTCGTGACAAAACTTCTCTCCTGTTTGAGTGACGCTTGCTTACAGTGTTTTGTAAATTATTCAGCCTTTTTATAGATGAATGCCGTTAGAATGCTGTTAGAAAGTTTGGGAGACCATTTGGGGATTCTTGTTGGCGATTACAAACGTTTTGAATATTGCCAGAATTATGCCTCAAATTTCAGTGGAAAACTTTGTTAAAAATGGTTAAACTTTTTGATTGGTTTCCAATTTAACTGTCACTATTTATCAGGAAACTTTCTGTTTCGCTGTGTATTTTCCAACAGTCAGTGATTTTCCAAAGTGAAGTCTCACTCTGCTCCGTATTCCAGGTTCAAACTTATTCCCGTGTCTTCATCCAGCCGAGTGGTTTTTAGTTGTTTTTTTTTCACGGCAACGCTGCCCATTAATTAGCGCGACTGGAAATTTGCCAGAAATAATCAGCCAGATGTTTTTACCCGCCAGCAGTCGCTGCACACGTCGTTCAAACTCATTTGTTTGACTTAATCAAAGCCGCGTTATCACACGGAGCGACATCACTAATTATACAGCTGGAAGATCTCTCTTTAAAAACAACAAATGGACTCTTAAGCGATTTCGTTTATTTTCTGGCAGAAAGAAAGATTTTCATGGTATTAGTTGCGTTTGCACAGCTGTGTCGTTGCTCCATCAAACATTTTCCCAGATGAAGCTTTTGTTCTCCCAAATGTTTTTAGATTTTAGTGCAGATCTTTCTGTCTCGCTCTAATCTCTAACCCGGTCCAACTCTCCTGCTCTTCTCTGAAGGAACAGTTGGAGGCTTGTGGTTCTGGTTTTGGACGGACTAACTTCCTTCTATTAATAGAGCTCTTCTTGACACTGCCACTACACATACCAACACACCATCTGGGCAACTGGCAGCATCTCACAATAGTGTGTGTGTGTGTGTGTGTGTGTGTGTGTGTGTGTGTGTGTGTGTGTGTCCTTCTGCCTCGTCTCCACACCGTCCACATGTGTCTTTGCATGTCAGTGTTTGTAACAGTCTGTTCACATGTCGTCTGTCATTTTGCTTCATCCCATCTGTCTGCTTCTGCTCCTCTGTTTGGTTTTGTTGTTGTTCACACCGTTTCCCCACTTCTCTCTCTCTCTCTCTCTCTCTCATATCGTCTCTCTCTCTCTCTCTCATCGTCTCCCCATCACACTTCACAAAGCAAGAATCACCCAGGCAACTCCTTTCCATCTGCTCTCCTCGTTCCTCTTCCGCCCGCCTCCTTCCTCTTGTCTCCTCTGCAAAGGCTCCAATTTTATTTATTTTTTGTCTGAACCGATATCTGACTGTATTTGTGCACACGGAGTTGGAGGCGTAGTTGCCTCTTTTTTCGAAGTCGAATTTCTTTTTCTTTTCTTTTTTTCCAAGGCAGTGCAGAACGTGTGATGTCTTCATAATGTATTTTCCATCATCCATATCTGTTGTCCTTGCCAGGATCCCTCTAAGAGGAGGCCTCTTTGCTTCCCTTTTCTGTGGAAAAGATTGCTGACATCATTTATTTTATTTCATCAAATGAATATCTCTGTTAATGCCTTGGCCGTGTCCCTGCTCTTATCCATATCCTTCCGTTCTGTCATATTAGAACCATTTATTGTCCCGATCTGTGCTCGCGCTCGGCCTATTTCTTCTCCGTGTACCCGTGGACGTAAAACTCACTAAAAGGTCGTGAATGTTCGATGGCAACCTGTAAAGAAACTGAGAATACTCTTCTTCCTTCCCGAAACATTACGCAAGCGCGAAGGCTTCCTTCTGTAAAGATCCTGTCATCTGAACGGGGCTTTGAGATATTCCAACTAAATAGTTTGTAAGTAACAGATTTCTACCTCCAAGCGTTTTGGAATTGAACCCCCGACATGGATTTACTTCCTCGCTTCCCTTTGATCTTAAATTTTATTGACTATCAAATCCTCTGCTGAAACACCTAAGCTAACACTGATAGCATTATTCCCCCCCCCAGTTCAATACAGTGCTCGGTACATCACCCCCCCCTCCCTCCCCCTTCTCTCCTCCTCCTCCTACCTGCTCTGTGGTTTGTGTGTGATCCACCGAGAGAGCTTGTCTCTTCTCTTCTCCTTTCATCTCCTCCTCTCTCCTCTTCCCTAGTTCAGTTTTAATTCAGCGGGCTTTACTGACACGGCGGTTTAAGAAACAACCCACAAAAAAGAAGAAAAATCACCCACATTGCCAGAGTGTTTTATCACAGTGACAACAATAATGGAAACGCCGACAACGGGAGGAGTCGAGAGAATTAAAACGGACTTCTTTTTTTAACTTCTTTTCTGTCTCCGTATGCGTCTCCTCTTCTCCCTCCCTTTTTTTTTTTCTCCTCTGCTCAGCTAACAGGAAAAGTGTTTTCTGAATCTCTCGTGTCAGCACCACTGTCAGACCGGCACACCGCTTCCTAACCAAATATTATTCCTCCCTCGTTTTGTTTTTGTTGCCTCTCTTTCTTCCCGCTGCTCCTCCTCCGTGTTTCTCGTGGACGCTGCAGGTTTACAGACGTCGTCTTGCATCCGCGTCTCGTTCGCCTGTCGTTTTCTTTCCAGCTTCGCGGCGTCGCCTTTCATTTCATGTCTGCCGCTTTTTTTACTGACTTCTCCCACCAAATACACACACATATAATACACACACACACGCGCACGCGCGCGCGCACACACACACACACACACACACACACACACACACACACACAGTCACAGTCACAGGTTTCCACCAGCAGAGTAATACTGAGCCATTATCTGGATGAGTGCTGACATGGGGAGTTGTTAACAGGCACTTACACACACACGCACAAGCACACACACACACATCCGCACACATCCGCAACACCAACACAGGAAATTACTAATTTGTCATTTGCGCCTACCGGCAAGGGGCTGAAAGTTTACACAGTCTCTCTAACACACACACACACACACACACACATATGCATGTTCAAAACTAATCACTGTTGGGGGTCGGCGTGTGTACATGACAGCCACAAACTGATAAATCAATCATCTAGAACAAGTGCTGCGAGCTCCTGAGTCGGGCCTTACGGCCGGCTGCTGATGGAATGAGGCTGCAGCGTGACGCTAATAAAGAGCAGAGGCTCTTTAAACAGGAAGCTCCTTCCATGTAGGTGAATGCTGAAAATAGAGCGGGGCGAATTCATTAACGGCAATGCTCGCGGTGAGATATGATAGTTCACATTACGGAGGCACAGCTCAGCAATATTCTCAGATCAAAACCGTCCGGCGCTGCTTCGTTAACGCTTCGAGTGGAAAGTTTTTTTTGGGGGTGGGGGGGATTAGGCAGAAAGTTGAGTCGGCTCTCGTTTAGATTCAGGATTTTAATGCGTTTGAAAATCGATTGCTTCTGTTCTATGACGTTCTTCACCTCGAGCGTCGGTTCCCTCTCATCATTTTTTTTAGATTTGCAATTTGCATTGAAAATTCTTTAAACAACGGGTCCTCGGTTTCAAACAGAGGTTCACTGAAGCAGGCTTCTCGTTATTCATCGGCAACTATTTGATCTCTCCGTTGCTCGTTAGCTATTTAAGCTAAAATTAGCCACATGAGTTGGTTGAAAAAGGCTTTTGAGATTAAAGGGCCAGTGTGTAGGATTTAGTTGCATCTACTGCAGCGGCAACCGAATACCTCTCCCATCAAGCGTGTAGAGAACTACGGTGGCCTTCAGGTGACGTAAAAAGGCAAAAAAAAAAAAGAGCCCGTGGTTGGTTTGTCCGTTCTGGGCTACTGTAGAAACATGGCGGACTCTGTGAAGAGAAGCCGCCCCCTGTAGACTTACACGGCTCATTGCACGCGAAGGAAAACACACCAGCTCTTAGTTTCTGGTGATTATACACTCGTGAAATCATAGTTTAGCCTCTGTAGCTAATAAGCTAGTTTGGAGCGAACACAAAAGCAGATAAACGCTCTGTGAAATGCCTTTCTTACAGTTTCATTGTGGGTTTTTTTTAGGTTTTTGAAAAGACCTCCAAACTCTTTGTCATCGTTCTCATCACACCCCTGAATAATCTTGCTACTCATTGCTTTCCTCTATGTGCCTGTGTGGTGCGCTAACCGCTACTCTGTCTATATGATGTTGCTACCGGCTAATCTTATCATAAATGTGTTTGCCCCCCCCCCACCACCCCCACCACCCCTAAGCTTATTTACATGCGCGAGTCTGTTCCTCCTTCAGGTTTCGATGCTCTCGGAGACCTGTTGAAGCCCACGATGCCGGCGCACACCGCTCCTCTTCCTCCGCCTCAGATGGCCATCCATCACGGAGGGAAGCTGCTAGCCAACGACCTCGACTCCTCTCTGGCCAACCTCGTGGGCAGTGAGTGTCCACACGCATGTGCACACGTGGCTGAATGTGTCGGGGTGGGAGGGAGGAAGGGAGGGAGGGAGGGAATGGTTGAACACTTATGTAATTGGACACTTGAAACAGCCTGGCCTTGAATGTATTCATACACACACTGAAACCATATTTCTTATGTATTATTTCACATGGATTGTGTATGCAGACACAAGGACGCACACTGTTGTCTAAAGACACAAAGAATACCAAAACACCAGTCGCGTTCGCACTCATTTTCTCTCCCCATTTTTAAGGAATTAACCATCAATCAAAACCTCCCTTCATGTAGAATTTCAATTAAACGCATCTGAATGTTACAAACTAGAGAAAAGATTGATGTCGGAGAGCAAAGAGGGAGTGAAGTCGGAGAGAGAGATAAACGTTTTCCTCTCTTTCAACTGTGTTTCCCTCAGATCTGCAGTTTGGTGGGACCCCGGCCAAGAAGTAAGTGTCTTTGAACTGTGACGATACCTTTCAATGTCGTGCTCGTAGTCGAGGCTGGAGGAAACAAATACGCCTCTCCGTTATGTTTAACTCAACTGATGCCAGCCTATTCAGTCTGCCATCATATAACTTAAATTACTAAAAGTCCAAATCTAATCTATTGAGAAGTTTTCAGTCGCTTTTAACTCCTTATGTTTGTGGTGTGTGCCTCCGGAGAGCGTTAGAGGCAAGAGGCCGCTGCACAAAGAGTCCTATTTGTGTTTCTGCCGTACTTACTGAGTTGTGGTCTTTAAAAATCATGATGCGCCTCGAAGGGGACATAAATAATAAAATAAAGTTTTACCTGTACCGATGTGAGGGTCCCGGGACAGAGGATGTCGTATGTGTACAGATTGTAAAGACCTCTGAGGCAGATTTGTGATTTTTAGGCTGTATAAAATAAATTGAACTGAATTGACAAAGACAAGAAGAATCTACAAGTAAATCTTCAGCATTTTCTATCTTCCAAGACGTGATTTTTGCTTCCGTTTTGAATATCGTCCCCCAACGTCAACGAATGAGTGAGGGTGACGCCGCGTTTGTTCTCTGTGTTGCGCTGCTCGTCCCTCTTCAGGCCAGAGATGCAGTGGAACCAGCAGCCCGGGGAGAAGAAGCTGACGGGGGGCCACAACTGGCAGAATAAGACCATGTCGACCACGCAGTGGGGCCCGGCGCCCATGGCCCCGCAGCCCATGCCTGTACAACACGTGGTAAGCAGACAGAAACTCACACTGAACACCAAGACGCACAAAGACTTGTTTTGCGTCGTGTGGTGCAGTAAAACCTGAGAGTTTGCCCTAAAAGAACCCGTCAAGTTGTCTGAAAGTCCTGCACAAAAAAAAAAAAAATTATATTTTTTAGATATTATGTCGGTTTATTACAACTTGGATCATATTTTCATAGTTTTTCCTTCCTATCATCGTTGAACGAACCACATTAATTGCAAAAATCTGGTAACGACGGCAACATTATTAGAAATTTAGCAGGTCAAGAAACACGAGCAGTCGGGCAGGATTTAAAGGGACAGTTCGCCCCATAAATCCAGATTCTTCCTCTCACCTGTGGTGCTATTTATCAATCCAGATTGTTTTGGTGTGAGTTGCCGAGACTAGAAAGCTGCAAAACAAATGCTCGTGTTTGTTGCCCGCGGGACTTTATAGCCGAAAAAAGGAACCAAGTTGTAATAGACTCTAATTATTCTTAATGAGAATCAATCAAGGTGTCTGTAAGTCCTGGAAACGTCTCAACAAGTCAAATAGTTTGACATGTTGAATTAATTGTTTCAGGTGTTTCAGGAGGAGTAGGTTGGAAAGGAGTAGTTTGTGGGAAATACACGTGTTGAGAGTTGGATGAGAAGATCAATAACTCTCTCGCGTCTGTCCATAAAACACGGGGCTACAGCCAACAGCAGGTTAGCTTAGCATAAACAGATGGAAACAGCTAGCCCGGCTCTGTACAAAGGTAACGAAAGCCAACTAGCAGCTCACTAATTAACATGTTACGTCTGTTTAATCCGCACAAAAATATACAAACAACTCCTCTTGAATTTTTTTTCAGGGGGTTACATTATGTCTTCACTTATCTTAGCTTAGCATACAGACTTTAAACAGCTAGCTTGGATCTGTCGAACACAATCTGCCTTCCAGACACGAGAGTGGTATCCGTGTTCTCATCTGACGCTCCACAGGAAGCACGTGTCCCAAAGCCGTGACTTCAGCCGGGAGAAATCAGCGTGGCTGCACGCGACGGGATGCTTTTCAGCTTTTGGAGCTTCGAAAACTCGTTACAAAGTGAAACTGAAAGATACTTGCAGGCACCTCGCTGGAAAAACATAATAATACAGGATCTAAAACTGTGATTGTCTGTGAGCATGTGAATGTATTGCACGTTTCTGTTCCGTATAGAGACGGAAGTGTAGGTGTACGTGTGTGTGTGTGCGTGTGTGTGTGCGTGTGTGTGTGTGCGTGTGTGTGTGTGTGTGTGTGTGTGTGTGTGTGTGTGTGTGTGTGCTGATCTTGGCAGCTCCTGATTGTCCTCCTGATCTCCGGACAACCGTTTCTGGCTGACGAGGACAAACTGTCACTAACCCTCCGCTTCCTCTCTTTCTCCCCTTTTCCCCTCCATCTCTCTCTCTCTCCCTCTCTCTCTCCCCCCCTCCCCCCCTATTCCTTCTCTCCTTCTCCTTCCCGTCCTCTTCATGCGGGTTTTGTTGTTTCTGCCCCGTCATCCCCTCGTCTTCCTTCCCCTCTTCTCTGGTTTTATCGCGTGTCTGTTTTGCGTTGTCATCTGCTCGTCCTGTTTTCGCCACACTGCCTTTGACATCTGACCCTCTCATACTTTAAAAAAAAAAAAAAAATGTGCTTAACTTGCTTCTGTTGGTCTTCTGTCTTTGCTTACGTTGTGGTTCTGTTTTTTTTTTTACCACCGGACTTTCTGTTTTCCTTCCACGCTCCTCTGTCTGGCTTCACGCGTTTTGTCTTTTTCTTTCTTTTTTCTTTCTTCCCTGTTTCTTTTCTTTCTCGCTCTCCCACCTTCTCTTGGTACCTTTTCTTTTGCTTCATCATCTCCTCATTTTCTTGGATTTTCTCTCTCCCCCTCCTCACTTTCTCTCCCCCTCTCCCGTGTCTCTCTCCTGTCTCTCTCCATCTTTCTCTCCGTCTGTCTTTTGTCTCTTTTCCTTGTTGCGTCCTGATGCAGAATGGAATGTTCTATACTAGTTATGTAAGTACTTATCCCTGTTTAGTTAATGACTTCTCAGTGACTCCTATAATGTGCTTTCAACCTCCCTCTCGCTGTCTCCCACTTTTATCTGTCACCTCTTTCTTTCTGCTGTTCTCTGGAGAAACGTCTCCCACATGTAACCCTCTCACCTCTGTGCTGCAGGCCGATGATCTGTTCTAGTTATGGAAGCATAAACATAAAGTGTGATACCAGGAAGTCAGAGGAGGGTGCTACTTTTGACCTTCTGTTGCTTTATTTTTGATATCAGGTCTAGCCTCGTTTGTCTCTATTTGACTCTAAATGGACCATAATTTACTAAATGAACATCATGCTGTATTGACCTGGTGGTCAGGAGAGAGAATGCAGAATGCAGCTTAAACACATGAAGCTTTGACTTCTATACAACCAGAGGAGTCGCCCCCTGGTGGTCAGGAGAGAGAATGCAGGTTTCAGCGTTGGCTTCACTTTTCAGATCCGGAGGTTGCCGCTATATTGGTTCTAATAACAAGAATTGACTGTGGATCCAAAACCTGATATATCTCATTCCTCCATGACAAACTAAGATGTATTTTTCCATCTTATCTGGTACAAGACAAACGTACATTGGGTTGTCAGCGGTGAACTGAATCCTGCCTTACAAGCAAACACAAATAAAAAAGGTTTGACTATGAACAAATAAAGCTTATAGAGGAGAATATTAATAGAACTGCTCAATACTGCCACGGAGAGGGAAAACACATTGTCTCCGTAAATAAATATACACGTCTCAAAAACAGCAAATATTACCTCCAAAAGCGGAAATGTGATAGATAAGACATGTGGTCGTGATGCATAAGACATCGCAGGTAGCAGGGAAGCGAATAAGTAGGGTGTCATGCATGATAAGTGAAACTCCCACATCTGAAGGTTCTCGCCAGGAGGGCAGAGTTGCAACGGTCTGTACTCGCTTGATACTTAAAAATGCCAGCCAGAAATCCTGCAAAGCCTTTTTTTTTTTTTTTTTTTTAACCTTCACTCGAACAAGCGGGTCATGAGAGATCAGAAGTCTGACTTTGCAGAGAGAGCAAAGACGGAAGAGAGACGGAGACGGCAAAGGGAATAGCAAAAGTTCACCTTTGAGAAGTCGGGATTAAAGATGCAGAGAAAAGACAGATTTAAAAAAAAAAATTTAAAAAGCGAGCACACAGGTAAAAAAAAAAGGGAGGGAGAGAGGTTGAGCATGAAGAGACAGATCCAGACAAACTGTTCAGCATTAATGCGTCAAGGGCCAACAGATGGACAGAAACACAGATGGAGACGGGGCAGCGGTGCGTGAACAGCATCTCATCTGCTCCGGTTTTCTCTCTCGTACGTCTTCTTGTCGTGCTTTTTTAAAAAAAACAAAAAAAACAAAAAAGAACAACAACAATAAAGTGTCATTTAGCGCAAAACGGTGAGACGTCAAACTCCAACTGGAGCGCCCTTCGGGTGCAGAAGAAAGTAAAGTCGGTTGGATCTGTAACCGTGGTTACAGACCGAGTGTGCCGCTAAGTGAGGGATAAACGTATCTGACGGGTGTAATCCAAGTCTTCTGGCTTAAAACTGGGAGGCCTTTTTCTCACCTGTCTGGCTCTGCTGCCTCGACGAGATCCCATCGATCGGTGGTTATGATCAACTTTCACAGCCGGCTCCCCGGAGGCACTAATTAAAAGTCCTGATCAATCACACGGAGTAGCTCCTGAGACCGGCTCACCCGAACCCGACCACAAACCTCTCAGATCTCTGAGCGGAGGATCAGGAAGTTTACAGTTTCAACGCTCCGTACACGGAAGGCTTTACTTGCAATATGTTCAAATAAAATATCCTTATTAAAGAGTCATTACCTGTAAACATCTTTTTAACGATGTACAATTACAGCAGCAGAAGTATTTCAAATGCTTTAGAGGAAGAAAAGTGTTTTAAAAAGTGTCAATTCATTCATTGGATGTATTAAAATACTGCGAGTATAGAAAAAGACGACACGGAGGGAGAAGCGTGAAGCAGAAATGCTGCGTGAGTCAACGTTCACAGACCTGATGCTCATAATGTTACATTCAGTGACTTAAACCTTCTTATAACACATTAAGATGCTCCTTATAACTGCAGAACCTCCTGAGAGTTATTAAATGTAGAAGTTGTCTTCGGTATCGAAGTACTCTCTACATCCACGGGTACACAAACGATACCCGCTAATAACTCATTCTGATGCTTTAAATTGGGGCCATTTTCCTGAATGTAAACAAGTTTTGTGCATTAAAAAAAAACTGAGCTAAAACAATTATGAGATACTTTAAGAGCAGACTGTTTATAGATCAACCAGCCAACGTGCCGTTTGTTAAAAGCATCGACTGAGTATCACTTAAAGGATAATGCTAGTGTAGTTTCAGTGTTCCATAATGTAATCCGTCATTTTAGGTGAGGCTGCGAAAGGAAATGCATGATTTCATGCAGTTTTGTTTTTTTCATTGATGGAAAGCTGGAGACTTTCAACCGTGGCGGAGTGGAAGTGCTTTGAAGACGTCTGCAATGATTGAGGCGTTATGAAGTCATGTCAAGAAAGAAAAAAAAAAAGCCTCAGTTGTCTCATTTACACATGATGGATTAGGGTCTTTGAAGGCAGCAGCGTGTTTCTGCAAGCTGGTTTTTTAATGTTTTGTTTCTTTAAAAAGCAGCGTGAGTCCGCGGCTTCCGGGTGAGCAGGGCGACCTGCAGCTAAACGTCTACAGTTATCGGTGGTAGGGGGTGAACATGTGTTTATTTATTTATTTATTTATTTATATATATATATATATATAAATATATAAATATATATATATATATAAATATATATATAAATATATATATATATATATATATATATAAATAAATAAATAAATAAATAAATAAATAAATATAAACCTGAAAGATCTGCAAATGCTTGCAGGTATTCCCTACTGAGAAATGCAGATCCTTATTTGTTATATTTTAAAGTAGTTGTCAGCTTTTCCTCTGCGATATGTGTAAAATGACTGCAGGCGTTTTAATAAAACCTCATCCAACATCTGTTAATATTAATAATCCTCTATGCGTTATGGATTGCCCACCGTTGTGCAAGCGCCCCCCTCCCTCCTCCTCCCCCCCCTGCACTGCACCTTCTAAGGGCGGGGGCTTAAACGCTGTCCTATGGAGCCACCCCCCCCCCCCCCTTTTTTATCCCCGCGGGATCCCACTGAGTACCTCTGCTGTATAGCTGCGCTCCTGTGCAGCACTACGTGTTTCCTCCTCGTGTTTCCTCCTCGCCGTCCGTACTGTGCTCATGTCTGGTGGAGGCGGGTGAGACAGGTGAGACGTTCTGTCCCAGCTGAGATGGTCAAAGTGTTCCGGTGTTTGCACGAGTCCCGGCCGCAGCAGCGCTTCAGCCTACGCAGGCCGTGAAATGTTTTATTTCTCTTTTCTTTTTCCTGCCTCCTCTGCTCCTGTTGACTCCTGCGCTCTGCTCTCTGGTCTAGGCTCCAGCTCCCATGGCTTTCCCCATGACCACACCGCAAGTGCCTGTGTATGGAATGGTGAGTGTGCACCCCCGTTCAACGTGCACGCACACACAAGTCACAAACATGCAGGAATAGGGCCGCAGGTGTTTTTAATTTGTTTTCTCTTCATACGCTTATTAATCAATGTCATCAAATAGTGACAAAATCTGATTCTCAGACCTCTTCAAATGTTTTTTTTTTTTGTCTGACCAACAGTCCAAAACCAAGAGTTCAGTGTAAGAAAGCCAGAAACAGCTAATATTATATTCAAAGAATCGGTTTATTATCAAAAACCATTGTCTTTAATTATTCGCGTAAAGACTTTAGCTCTTTTGCAGATTATAACGCCCATAAGCTACTTCCCTTTGTCTTCTCTTCTTTCTCCCCCTGTGTTTCTGACTCTTGTGTTTCTTGACCCCCCCCCCCCAGGTCCCTCCCCAGATGGGTCAGATGGGCGGGGTACCAGTGATGGCTCCTCAGCCGATGATGTACAACCAGCCTGTTCTCAGACCCACTAACCCCTTCGCGCCGATGCCCGGAGCCCAGGTCAGCTATCCTGTACTTGTGCACTCATACGCACAAAACGACACCTTTGCAACTGAAAAGGTGTTTAATAGTGACGTGTAATCATAACCTGTAAATGTAACATGTTTCTCTTTTGTGTCCTCGTACGAGCAAACTTATGAACACCCGGGGTTTCTTGTGAAATCTTCTCTTATAAGGTCGTGTTGGCTAATTCATGCAATAATATGATTTTCCAAGGACCTTCTTTTATTATTATTATTTTTATGCAATGTGGCTTCACACCAACACAGAACTGATAATGTGATGATTTATTGCGGTTGGTGTATAAAAAAGAAATCTTGGTAGGATTGAGAGTAAATGTACAAAATCATTGTAATGATGATGTAATTATTAGTTACACAGATGTATTGCTTATATATATATATATATATATATAGCTAACGTTATATGTGTGGATATACAGAATATAGATATATATATATATATATATCTATATCTATAGATAGATATATGTATATATCCATATCTATAGATAGATATAAATCTACATATCTATCTATAGATATATATGTATCTACATATATATATATACGGTAGATCTATATCTATAGATGTAGATCTATAGATGTATATCTATAGATGTAGATGTATATCTATAGATATAGATGTAGATCTATAGATCTACATCTATAGATCTACATCTATATATCTATAGATATACATCTATAGATATATCTACATCTATAGATATATCTACATCTATAGATCTACATCTATATATCTATAGATATACATCTATTGATATATCTACATCTATATCTATAGATATACATCTATAGATCTACATCTATATATCTATAGATATACATCTATAGATATACATTTATAGATCTACATTTATAGATCTACATTCATATCTATAGATATATCTACATATCTATAGATTTAGATCTATAGATATAGATCTATAGATAGATAGATCTATATCTATAGAGAGACATTTTGTTAGTTTTACGGTTTACTTATTTATTATACTTTGCTGTTTGATTATTTTACTTGTGTAAAGCCGTTTATTAACCTGTTTCTAGATGTGCGTGTGTTCTCTGTTGGTGTGAGTTGTCTGAATGCATCAGTAAAAGGATCGAAATAAACAATTCCTCTATTATCTCCACTTTTCCTATTCAGATGCAGTTCATGTAATCCAGTCAGGGGGAAGCAGAGTGCCAAACAAACAAACAAACAAACAAACAAACAGCAGAAGAAAACACACGAGAGGAGCGATCGGATGGACGGAGGAATGATTCCATCTGAAACGACTAAGAGACAGACAGACGACGAGATAACCAACCCACACCAAAAATAACAAACCAGTTGGAAAGAGGAGGAGGAGACCGAGCAGAGGATGGAGGGATGGCATCCCGGCTGGTTGTTGTCTGAAACAACTCCGTGTGTGTGTGCGTGTGCGTGTGCGTGTGCGTGTGTGTGCGTGTGTGTGTGTGTGTGTGCGTGTAGCTTCTTTCTGTTACACTGTCTAATTTGTGTTTTAAATCATATCGATGGAGTGATGCTTCAGGAGAGGGAATAAGGATGAGAGAGAAAGATGGGAGGAGGAGGAGGAGGAGGAGGAAGAGGAGGAGGAAGAGGAGGAAGAGGAAGAGGAGGAAATCCTGCCTCTGGTTTTCAGTCAAACCCGTCTGAAGTCTCTGCTGCAGAATTAGCTTTATTTCATACTGGTGCTATTTTTGTCCTCTCCGGGTTACCGTCCGCCTGCAACGGCAACTGGGGAACACTCGGGAGGGGAGAAGTGCGTGTGTGTGTGTGTGTGTGTGTGTGCGTGTGCGTGTGCGTGTGCGTGTGTGTGTGTGTGTGTGTGTGGCAGTTGTTTCAGACAATACCTCTACGACCTCCTCTCCATCCTTCGTTCGCTGTCTGTGTTCACAAAACGTACCAATCAGCGAGAGATTCACAGGCAAATCTTCTCGCGTGTGTTTCCCGTAATTTTCCGCTCTGTTGGGGATACCTTTGTATTTTTCGACCTGTTTTCTTCTGCAGCCTCTCCTGAATGTTATCGGAGGGGGGGTTGGCGGGGGGGTGGGGAGGGGGGCGGGGCTTGTACAGCAACTTGTTGAACCATTTGTTAATAATAGCATCATGTTGTCATGGGTTTTTAAGCTTACGTCTTTGTTGCCCTCACTGCGTTGATTTCTTCTTCTTCTAGAGCTGCAGATACACACAGAGATGGGAGGGGGGGGTGAGCGGTGCTCATCCTGAAGGCGTGAAGCCAAATTCATCCGCTCATCTTCGAGAAACGTGGTTTCATAGCTCGTGTGAAGCGCTAGTTGGCTGAAATCGCTCTCTGAGCTTCTCTCTCTTTTCTCTGCACTGCGTTGTTCCCCTGACATGTTTTTAATTCTCTGAATTGTTCCTAATTTAAATCACTAAAATAAAAAAATTATGAAAGCGATGAGAAGGCTAGCTGGTGTTCAAACTGCCGGCTAGCGAGGACCTTTAAGTGTCCCGAAACGAAATGTGCACGCGCACATGAACGCACCACACGCGCTTTCATCGGGGGGGGGAGGAGGTGGGAGGGGGGGTGAGGGGGGCAATTATCTCAGCACTTAGCTCAACTGACTTCCAGAGAGCACCTTTCAACGCCCTGAGGAGAACCTCAGCAGACCAGTGACTATGTTTTATATCCCAGAAATCCAACCAAAACACGGTTTATTTAAAAACTGTGATAACACTATTCAACACAAGGACTGCTTTGGCGTAACATGCTTATTGATGGTGATTGGCTATAACCAAAATAAGCCCCGCCCCTCCTGAGTGGCCCGTTTTCAGGTGGCGCTCACCGGCGTCGGCGGACAAATCAGTGTTGAATTCAGACGTTAACGGGCATTAAAACGTTTTTATTAGGTAATAATGAGCGGGACAGAACATGATAAACAAGTGTAATATTATTATTTTAAAATTTTGGTGAAAAGCGTGACACCCCAGTTTGAAACTGGACAGACCGGGACGTGTCGTCACCGTGAGTTAGCGGTGTTTTAGTTCGGTCGCTAACGAGACAATAAGTTTAAAAGTGTTCCTCCTTCAAACCGGAGGCTCCGTCACCGCTAACGAGCGACGATGGCTTCCTTCATTTTGGATTCTCCGTTTCCCGCCAAAAGTCGAGATGGCTCGATTTCTTTTTAAAAGATTTGAGAAATTCCAGCGTTTGACGGCATTACACATGTATGTTGCCACAGGTTTTGGCTGCCATTGCCCTCAACGGAGGGTCGAAGTACTTCTCGTCGTCGGCACCTGGTTGACTGTGTGTATCTGTCCCTCTTGTCCTCGTCAGTCCACCAACCAGATTCAGACGTCACAGGCTTCTAAATTAACAGTTTTGTTCTTTTAAAAAAGAAAAAAAAAAAACTATTCGGGACCCCCCTATTGGCAGATCCACGTAATGTGCCGGTGATTGAAGACAGCAGCACTGAGAGTGATTTTAAATGTTACTGAATTGATTTGAATTCACTTTAAATTGCACTGAATCGAAGCCAGTGGCTTTAATAACTTTTGGCTCCGCCCCCTCGCTCCGTGGCTCCAGACAAAATTTGGGGGGATCAAATTTGAGGTTGTGGGCGATTCCTCAGCCAAAGCGTCCGTCACCATGAGTTTGACTGTTGGTATATGTGTGTGTGTGCGTAATGCATTTTTTTAGTGTGTGTTCATGTGCGTGCTTACACATTTTATGTGTACCTTTTTTTTTTTTTTTTCTTTTTTCATTGAGGGCTATTTTCTGAGGGTCGAAATTGTGTCAAATTTCCAGCCAAAATTTGAGCCAGCGAGTTTGACACGAAAAAAAATGTTGCTTTTGTTTTTTTTGTAAGATCGAGAAAAAAAGAAAAAAAAAAAACAACCACATTTTTGTTGCAAAATGCACATGCAGAACTTTTGCACTGAAGTGACTATCCTGCCGCAAGTAGAGCTGCTGCCGGTGAGAAAAAAGTTGAGGAGATTCGAAGTTTGTAGAAATCGTTTGAGGGGTTTTACAATAACAAGTTTGTTCTAATCTACCAGCCACCTTTTTGGTAGGCGACTAAAAAAACAACAACAACAACAACAACAAAAACCCCACCTAGTTTTTCCTGCCGTTCTCACAGCGAACTTGAACCTTTTTGTAGTCCCATCGCCATCACAAGTCCAGCGTCCACGTCCCAGTGAAAGCTCGTCTCGCGCACATGACATCTCTAGAATCTCGCTTCGCCTCCGTCTAGTCGGTCTTTCTCTAGAATGCTTCTTGATCCTGCTTCGTCACTGTTTGCTGTGTGTAGATATGTAAAAAAAAAAAAACAGTTAAAAAAAAACAAAAAAACAATAGTACTAATAACCAGTTTCTGTCTAGACCGTCTGCTCCCGCCCATCGCTGTTGGATAGATATTGCTCTTAGACGCTTCTTGTCGCGGTCTTGTGTTAGCTTAGCCTCTCCTGCTAGTAGCCTCCTTTTTATAGAAGACCTCGTCCTCCCCTCTGCCGGTGTCTAGTATCTATAGCTCTATTATCTCTCGGTGTCTCTGTCCTTTAGCTGTAGACGAAACCTTTCCAGAGGCTCTCGGGGGGCTTTGTGGTTCGCTTTAAATGCGCTCGCTTTTCTTCTCGCCGTTAGCATCGCCGTTAGCATCGCCGTTAGCATTGCGCCAGTGTCCGGTTAGATGAGGTCCTTGTCTTTTTGTTTTCTCTTTTCTTGTCTTCCCCCCCGTCTCGACAACATCGGCCATCACTTCTTCGCGTTATGATGTCAGCGGCCTACGAACTTGTCTCTGATTGGACCCGTTTGAACGCAGGCGGCCAATCAGAATGCTCGGATATCCAGGTTTTTTTGTTTTTTTTGTGACAAATGGGAGGAGTCGAGTAACGTGTTTGTAGTCCAGCCAGATTGGGAAACGTTTGTCTGCTCAACTCGCCACGCGTAAAGTTTATTCAAGAGGAAGGAAATGTAGCAAAGGGAACAAGAGTTCAGATCCAAACCCCGATGGGAAGAAAACATGTAGGTTTTCTTTTGGTCTTCAAAACACTCTGAGCTTTTTAAAGTTGCTTCCTGGTGTTTCCCGCGGTCTGTAACTGAAGCGCCATCGACATGAACTCCCATCTGGCTTCCCGACTCGCACGCGTTCCTCGATGTCCGTCTGCGCTCCGACCCCAACCTGATCGCTCCCGATGTTTTCTCCTCGTTTCGGCTTCAGGTGCCGAAGCAGAGTGACGTCGGTGCGCTCGTGTTTTTTCTCCTTTTTTTTTTTTTTTTTTTTTAGGCTAAATCTCCATTTTGTGTTCTTCTTGGTCCAGTATTTTTTGCTTTTCTTTCCGGTTTTTTTTCTAAAAAAAAAAAAAACCTTAAATTTCTCTGCATGGAATCCAGTCCTGCCTGTTGCGATGAGATCGTCTTCGTCTGTGCGTCTCGAGTGGTTTCAAAACGGTCAAATGTTCGCGGGACACGAGAGCGAGCGCGGAGACCCGCGGTGAGTCTCCTCGGTGTTTCCTCTCCTCGGTGTTTCCTCTCCTCGGTGTTTCCTCTCCTCGATGTAACTGGCAGTAACGATCATTTGTTTTTACGGTATTTATCCGTGGGAGGGGGCTTTGGCCGAGCATGCAGGCTCTCTTTTTCGGCAGCTCCCTTCCTCCAATTCAGACACTTTCTCACATTTGCAGCTGGGACTTTCCCCACGACAACCGCCATTTATTTTCTTTGTTTATTTTTATTTTTTTTATCTTTATGTTTGCTACAAACCTGGTCCGTTTGGGATCAGACCAAAACCTCGTGGCTGACTTCCTCTCGACTTTTCAAAAAGCTGCTACCGCCTCTCTGCATTGTTGTAGCATGAATCCAGGTGGAGAAGGATGAACGTTGATGTCATATTAAGAATGTCTGTCCTCTGCGAAGGCCAAGTGTATCCAACACCCAGAGCTCCTCTCTGGCGAAGCCCTTTCGCTCTCTCTTTCTGGGGTCGCTGAGTGCATGGTTGTATCGTTGTCTCCCCCCCCCACCTCCCCCCAAAAGCAGCATGATATGACCGTGATGGTGATGATGAATACGAATCCTCTCCTCTAGTTGCCCCCCCCCCCTCCCCCCCACCAATCATTCCCCGTCCACGACCAGGACCGAACCTGACAGATGTTTGTTTTTACGCTGCCGATAAACGAGCCACTGTAGCAAAAAAAAACAGAGCGCCCAACTTTGTGTGTGTGTGTGTGTGTGTGTGTGTGTGTGTGTGTGTGTGTGTGTGTGTGTGTGTGTGTGTGTGTGTGTGTGTGTGTGTGTGTGTGTGTGTGTGTGTGTGTGTGTGTGTGTGTGTGTGTGTGTGTGTGTGTTACTTCTCCCCAAAGATGTCACACTCGCAGCACAGATTTTGCCCTCGGTTGACGGCGCCATCTGTGGGTCGCTGCGTGTGCGCGCTTCATAAAAACCCACGAGATGAAACGAATGACAAACAAAAGAGAGAGAGGGGGGGGTTGAGAGAGTGAGAGGGGGGGTGGTGGGGGGGGGGGGTCTGTTTAACAGATAAAAATCCCTTCATTGTGTCCAGTGAGTCGAGTCAAAGATCTCTTGTGCACGTTCTGTTTTTTCTACATCTGTGTCTTTTGGTAAGAACCCTCGGATTGCTGCCTCACTATCGTGTATATATAAAGAAACGCACCACACTCGCACCACACGGAGCTTCGACACATAAACTCTCATAACCTGCAAAACCGCATTATTTTTTATTCATTTATTTTTCTGAACGTGAAAGATGTTATTACAGCCGTATATATAACGGTGTGGCTGCTCCTCGGTGGGGACGGGCGGACGACCTCCCATCAGGACCGGCCATGAATTCTCAACGATGCCAAATGTGTTGGGTTTTTTTTGAGCAGAGTAAATCTTTTGATCTCTCTCTCTCTCTCTCTCTCTGTCTCTCTCTCTCTCTAACTCTAACTCTCTCTCTCTCTCTCTCTCTCTCTCTCTCTCTCTCTCTCTCTCTCTCTCTCTCTCTCTCTCTCTCTCTCTCTCTCTCTCTCTCTCTATCTCTCTCTCTCTCTCTCTCTCTCTCTGTCTCTGTCTCCTCCCCGCTCTCCATCTCTTTGTACATTTTTTTTCTATTTATTTAAAGCAGAAATATATGGATTGTATCAAGCATGGAAAGGCAAACAAAACAAAAAAAATCCCCCCAAAAAAATCACAGGCTTTTATTTTACAGCAGTATATTTGTTTATTCTAGGGATCTGTTTTCTCTCTCCTTTTTTTGGAAGAAATAAAAAGTCATTTTCCATTCCTAAAAACCATTTGTCTGTTTTTGTCTAAAGACTACAAACCTTTAAAAGTATCAGGTGATAAAAAAAAAAAATCCAGGGCCTTGAAATGTCAAAGCGTGTCTCTTTTTAATTGCAGCTCCAGATAGCTTGAGAATGTTTATTCTATATTCAGCCTCTTTTTTTTTTTTTTTTTTTGCAAGATCTCAAATATATATTTCATCTGTTTTTAGATTTTACTAAAAAATGAGTTTTGAATTATACAGTGATTGACATAAAAAATAATGGCCTGCTTCACATTCCTACAGCTAGCACCTAAAAGCAGCCGCTGTGCTCCATGCTGGGGTGAGGAGTGCCTTGCTCAAGGGCACTCTGATGGTACTGCTGCAGGAGGAGAGCGTGTTATGAATGCACGTTTCACATATGTAGTGGTTCCCATCAAACCGGGTCTTTAATGAGAGAATTTAGTTTATTAATTAATTTACACTTTATATTCCAAGGAAGGGCGAAAAAAAAACTAAAACTAATTCACAATCCATTAAAGGAACAGTGCCACTCACATTTACTCTCATAGAAATACCACAGTACTAGATTAAGAAATTAATGCTAAAAATAATAATAAATAAAAAAATGCCGCTACATGTAGCATTGTAGTAGTAAATGGGTATTTTTCTTTTTAAAACTGCTTGAACCGTACTCATGGAATTGGGACAAATGGTTTAAAGTTTACAAATAATGTGTGAAAATACATATTTTTTAGATAATAGAACATTTTAAATATGAATCAACCAAAATAATTTACAATTTTACATATTTGAGGGTTTTGCGTTTGCAGGATTCATATTTCACAGATTTGTTTAAAGTTTACATTGTTTTTTTTCTTCTGACTCTTTCTGATCGTCTTATTGTAAATGTGTTCTCATCAGAATTTAAATTAGAAATCTAAAAAGGCTTTTCTATTACTATTCCTTTGAGTTTAACAAACAGTATATCTGCTGTCGCTTTTTAATTATTATAAGCGAATTTTGCTGTTCAAAATAGTTAAAAAATATATTTTTACTGTTAGACACATTTTAATAACCAAAACATTTTGTTTATGTAAAAAGCACAAAATAAAAAAAAATATAAGCAGTTTTAAAAAATATTGGTCACTGGTTAATAACACTGGTGTGAAATATTTATTATTATTTGTGTATCTGTTGGTGTTTTGTATCATCTGTATTGTATGAGAAGTCTCCAGAGTGCTGTGTGGTCATTTTAAATATTTATAATCTTTCAGGGCTGCTTATTATTATTATCATTATTATTATTATTATTACACTGTTATTAATATTAATGTTAAATAGTGACATAAACAAGTGTTTTTCCAAACTTGCTCTGACTAATTAAGAGCATTTCTTACACAGGATTCATATTTATGGCTCTTACTTCCTGTAAATGAGAGCGTTTATCAGTAGTGAACACTAATATGTTGAAAAGTGTTTTTTTTAAAAGATGAAGGATTCACTGGAGACGAAACGCTGGCGCTTCTTGGCCTCCGTACATTGTGAGAGGTATTCTACATCTCCCACTGAGGAGCATTTAATCCAAACACCCACTGAAATAGGATGGAGCGCATCGCCCCTGTTGTCTGTGAGAGCCTCTTGACGTGATCGTGGAAACAAACGCACACAAACAGTTTCATTATTCAGAGCTCGGTGGGAGGCGGGAACCTGTTTCATAATCCCTCAGCGTGGGAGAGCTGGAGTCGTCACGGTAACCACGTCAGACCGACGTGTCGCCACAAGCGGGGAGATGCAGGTGTTTGTGTCTACAGGTGGATACCGACAGGAAAACAGTCATTACACTGTGGGAGTGAAGGCTGATTGTAGGTTTTCCCACCGGTGGATGTATCCTCCACTTGTCCTCAGGAGACTAAATAATGAATTATGATTCATAATTACTCCCCAAATCTATTCATCACAAACCGTGTGAGTACCTGGGTTCCTCCTCTTCGTAGTTCAGTTAAAAGTGAAGGGAAACAACAACAACAGCATAATTATGAATCAACTCAACTGGGAGGTTTTCAACTGCATCACCAGGTCTTCTCCCCAAACAACAACAACAACAACAACATAGGAATGAAATAAGATAATAGATGCAAAAACAAAAAAAGGTGAAGAACATAACTCTTAACTCGTAACATAATTAACAGTATGCAAGTCTGCGTGCGCGGACTTTACAGATGTGTTCCTCACATGTGCAGCACACAAAAAAATAAACTTAGAAACAGTTGGGAAAGAAAAGTCATCAAATTTCAGGTTGAATAAATATGACATACGGGTGTTTTTAGGGGTCATTTCTTTACCTTTAAGACAAAACGAGGGTCAGAAATGTTCAGGTGTGTGAGGATGAGGACACCCGTTGTTCCATTTGAGGGGAATCTGAGTTTAGAGAAGAGCCGTTTACTATTAAATCATAACAATGCAGCTGTGCTCCAAACCTGGTCCATTAAAAAAGTGTTTTTCCCCAGTTTGGTGTGAAAAGACTTGACCTCTGACCCCCGCTGATGAACCGAGGACCCTTTTGACTGCAGTGGGTCCCCAGTGAGGGTCAGGGCTGCTGTGGTGACAGCCGACGCTCAGCAGGAGGACTGTCACCCCCCCAGATACGATGTGACAGCTGTAAATAGAGAGAGGGAGGAGAAGCTATTTATACCCTCCATTCAGTCAGGCAGAGAGAGAGAGAGAGAGACCCCCCCCCCCTCCTCTCTCTCTCTCTCTCTCTCTCTCTCTCTCTTTCTGCTCGGTCCAGAAGACGTTCACACCCTTTCTGGATCTTTCCTCTCTGCCTGGCCGGAGGAACTTCTGGAGGATTCGACAAGCAGCGAAAGAAAAGCACAAGAAGGCCTGAACCGACACGAGGAGAAGGAGAAGGAGAGAGGAGAGAAGGAGAAGGAGAAGGAGAAGGAGAAGGAACTCCCACAGGCCAACATGGCTCTGCTCTGCTACAACAAAGGCTGTGGCCTGAAGTTTGACGCC
>JACSYO010001851.1:190000-191541 GCA_016806645.1 Ophiodon elongatus
ATATACTATATATATCTATAAATGAATATATCTATATCTATATATATCTATATATATGTTATTTATTATTATTATATATATAAATATATATATATTTATATTATATATATATATATATATATTTATAGTATATATTATATATTTATTATTTAAAAAACATTTTATATCTATATATGAATATATATATATATATATATATATATATATATATATATATATATATATATGAATATATATATATATATATATATATCTATATATGAATATATAGATATATATATCTATATATATATATATATATATGAATATATATAGATATATATCTATATATGAATATATATAGATATATATCTATATATATTCATATATAGATATATATCGATATTCATATTGATATATAAAAACGTTTTTTAACTTCTTACAATCATATTACAATCTTTGTTTTCACGACCCTCTTTTCAAACCATAATTACGACGCGTCTACAAAGAGGAGATGTGAGCTAAACTCAACCGAAGGCCAAGTGAGCGAAGCCTGAAACGCAGACGATTCATTAAATATCAAAACAAATCCGCTACATTAGCAACAGACGTGAGAAGCAAATTAAAACTGCAGCTGCTCTTTGAGTTGCATAAAGTATATGAGCATCACTCTCTGCTGGTTAACCCAACACCTCTTCATTTCCTCAGGTAAAACTGCCGCTTGTCGAATTTGTTTCCGTAACGTGAGCATCCGACAGGTTGAGTGATGCAGACGTCCCAGACCGGGTTTCTAACCTGTGGCCGCGTGTTTCCGTGCAGGTACAAGTACTGGAACTGCTGCTACATAAAGACCATAGATTTCAACGCTTTCCTGGACCAGAAAGGCTGCACCGCGGGGAAACACCGCTGGGTCCCGAAGCAGGTACGTCTGGGAGGAGGGTACGCCATGAAAGGCAGGTGGAACAGCAGGGCAGGGGTCAAAGGTCACGAGAAGCTGACAACCAGCAAAACAGCCTCAGCATTTAAAATCACCCCTTTTTTTCTGTTTGAAGATTGATTGCGCAACACTTGCTTTTTCCTTCTGGTTTGTTCTTGTTTTGGTGATTTTTTTTTTTTTATCAGAAAAACAGAGAAAAACAAAACACAAGCTGGGAGGTGACGAAGTATTGGAAATAAAACCTTCGTGATACAAGTCGCATGTCCCAAAAACACCAGTTTTATGCAACATCTGATGCTGTAAGAGGGTTTTTAAGTCACTTCTACACGTTCAGTACATTAACTGAGCTCTTGGATGTTCTTCTGATTATTGTTTACTGTGATTATGTAAATGAGGTATTCCTGATGCCACAGCTCTTCGTTGTGTGTTTGCAGGACAAGAAGAAGGTGGCGTGTCGGTACGACTGGCACCAGACGGGAAATAACGTTGTCATAACGATTTACGCCAAGAACGCAAACCCACAGCTTTCCAACATCGAGGGCAACCGGACGGTGGTGAGTGGTTTACACACACACACACACACACACAGACACACACACACACACACACACACACACACACACAC